>VZTL01068294.1:0-10330 GCA_013400535.1 Scopus umbretta | reverse complement strand
ACTCCTCCACAGAATTTCATAGAGCAGTTCTGGAAACGAGATATTCTATTGGGCATTCTTTTTATTCATGAGAAATACTTGCCTCTAGAAATCCTTACAATATGAGGCAAAAGCGACTTAGTGCCATCTGCACTGGCATCATTTAATAAAGAAAAAAGCTGATTCTGAACATGTGTTGCTTTTCCATAGAGCTTTGAACAGAAAGTTGAACTTTATTTAGCTTAACACTTTTCATGTTCTTAAGTATGCTCTCTAGCTAAAGAACATTAATACACCAATGAGAGATAAATGACATGATACGATGTTTGCCTCGGCTTTAGATCAGCAAACCAGAAAGTATGACAGCAAGAGGCCCAACAAGCATTCAAAGCATTTTTTCAAGCATCTTTTACCCAAGTTTTTCAAAAATATGCTTATCTTTTCCAAGAACTAAAAACAATGGCCAAAAAAACCTTCAAAAAAGCAGTATAAATGCTAAAGCTCCACAAGCCAAAACATTTAATACTGGACACTGAGCTTTAAAACAGAAATATTTTCCTGCAACTTAGTTTCCCCATATATTTCCCTTTCTGTACACAATTACATGGAAATATGTATCATTCACTTGGCTTTTCAACAGATATTTATAACTAAACCTTTGCCTTCCGAACAACATGAGAGATGATGCAGAATAAAAGTGAAGTGCTTTGGAGGTGATTATTACAGCATTTAAATAAAGAAGAGGACTTCTATTTTAATATATTGTGCAGTTGGTTCAGAGGAAAGGATAATGTACTTACCACTGTGTTACTTTTTTCTCCCTGCTGCTTCTTCCCCAAGCTTTCAAAGCCAACATTCTGTTTAAGACAAAGGTACAAAAATTTTAGTCAACTCTACCCCTACTAGATAATAACAAACTGGTATTTGATTGAATTGAGTATTTATTTTGCTTTCAGAGTTTTAATTCTGTTTTTTAAAAAGCTGTACATGTGTGAACAGTAGCTTTAAGATTTCAGAAAACCTGAAACACTTTCAAGACAGTAAATATTATACATATGCTTTTGGGGGAGTTTATTTTGTGTCTGTAACAGAGTACAAAACATTGCTTTTTACCCTATTTTAATTTTGATTTTATACCATTCTGTCAAATGGTATAAAAAATTGTTTCATTTCTGCTCTATTTTAATTACTACATTAAATTACTAAGTCTCTTATATTAGACATTTCTTGCGCACAATTCTAAAGCAAGTTAAGAAAAGTATACATCAGAAATTAACAGAACATGAAAAGAACACACTTCTGTACCATTAACTTTAGGAATTTTTTAGAAAGTTGCAACACATTTAATAAGGCATATAAGATCACATTTTGAACACATTCAAAATTAGTGGCTGGACAAATTTTAGTGGTTGGACAAATTCTGCCTCCAACAAAGACATAAATAGAACATAACTTCGGAGGGATTAAATGTCACTATGGTCAGGCAGATCATCTAACTGAGCATCAAGTCCTGTAGAACAGCTAAGAAACTGAGTCAAGCAGATTATAATCTGCCACATTTTGTAGGACCTAGAAAAATACTTAAACTGTGGGGTGCACAGGTAGTAGCTTCATTAAATGGATGTACCTATAAATTGAACTTTATTTATTACTATTTTATTAATATTAATTGTATTATTATTTATTAATATTTAATTTGTGTCCAATAAAAAGCAGAATCAGACCATCATAAAATTATCATAAATGTGTCCTCAAAAGAATCCTGTAACAGATTTAAAATCATAATTTTTACAGGAGGTATGAAAGTTCCTTAGTTTGGCATAAGAAGCAAGCAGCAGTACAATCACAGAACAATGAACTCCTTAGGAAGTCAGGACTGTCACAGCAGGATTGTGCTATAACCAACTTCCACGTTACATGTCCCGTTCCTCATTCAGGAGTCACTGGTGCCAACTTCTGTATTTGTATGAAATGGACTCCAATGCACTATACTGCATAAATCTATTCATTTATTCTCAATAGAAAGACAACAAGGACATGCAGATAGCAAGGAGGGAAAGTAATATGTGTAAAAGTAATATTAAAGCCTCAAATCTTGCAAGTTTCCTGCTGAAAAAAAAAGCCTCTATCAGTTCAGCCAACCTCAGAAATACAGAACAGCAGCACTCAAGACAATTAAAAAGACCATGAAAGACAGCAAGAAACAAACCAGATTCTGAAACCTGGGGTCTTAGGAGAGAGTCTGTCAAACTGCCATGGCTGCGTGCTTCTTTCCTTTCCCATAGCACTTTGCTCCTACAGAAAAACTATTTAATCTTTACAAAAGCTTTTCAGAGGCACTGTACACAAGCTCCCACACAGAAGAAATGCAGGTTTGCAATAGCTCTGCTAGGATAAGCGGAATTAATCCAGAGAATACAACAGTGCAGGGCTGGATCTGAAATGGGACAGTCTGGTGATTGTGCCTCTGGGAAAGAAAAGGCGCAAGGTCAAGACTTTGCAGACAGAACATTCAGACTAGAAAAATGATCAAAGAAATAGCTAGCCCCATAATCATCACAAAAACAATAAACAAAAAGGCATTACTCTTGCATCATTTCCTGACACCTGTTAGGCTGCCTCTGTTGAAATGCCCAGAAGAATAAAATCCAGTGGTAGGGAGCCGTTACCAAATCGTGAACTGTTTGCAGGCTTCTAAACTAAGCGCAAGGAACTCATCTGTTCCCAACCATCCAGAGGAGATAATACAGCAAGTGGGGTGTGTGTGCATGGAGGGAGCAATACACACCACCACCTGGATATTTCAGGTCATTCTGCTTTGGAGGTTAAGCAGCCATACATGAGGTTAAGCAGCTATACACTGAACAAAAAGACAGCAGTTACAGCATCAGACAATAACAATGGACTCACTGCAACTGATATTACCTTAATGTCACTTAAAACTGTGACACTGAGTCAGATAACCTTAAGCCTGTATCAGAACAGAACAGGTAAGAGTGTGCTGTAACTACAACTGTAAACCCTGATGAGTCTTCAACAGCAGTGTCCTGGTTGCAGCTTAATTCAGAGTTGATTTTCTTCCTAGCAGCTGCTGTAGTGCTGTGTTTTGGATTTAGGATGAGAACAATGCTGATAACACACTCATGTTTCAGTTGTTGCTCAGTAGTGTTTACACTAGTCAAGGACTTTTCAGCTTCCCATGCTCTGCCAGGGGCACAAGAAGCTGGGAGGGGGCACAGGCAGGACAGCTGACCCAAACTGGCCACAGGGCTATTCCATACCATAAGGAGTCACGCTCAGTGTACAAACTGGGGGGAGTTGGCCGGGGGGCAGCGATCGCTGCTCAGGGCCTGGCTGGGCATCGGTCAGCGGGTGGTGAGTGGTTATATCACTTGTTTTTTTTCCCTCCATGGGTTTTGTTTTCTTCCCCTCTCATTGTTTTTTCAATTACAATTATTATTATTGTTGTTGGTATTATTATTTTATTTCAATTATTAAACGGCCTTTATCTCAACCCATGAGTTTTCTTACTTTTACCCTTCCAAGTCTCTCCCCATCCCCACGGGGGGCAGGGAGGGTGAGCGAGCAGCTGTGTAGTGCTCAGTTGCCAACAGGGGCTAAACCACAACAAGCAGGAATCCTCCAGGTTTCCACACATTCACATCACCAGGTCCAGTTTGCAGGAAAGCACAACAATCTCCGAAAGAAACCAGAGGTATTCGGAGGTGCCCAAGGTAACCACGCACGAGGACTTTTGACTAGCTCAGATCACCACTTTCCTACTTATTTTGCAGTAACAGTAACAGGTGCTTTAGATGTCCAGGGATAAATTACCCTCAAGGTAAAAATACCTAATGAAATCTTATTTGACCCAACTCTAGCACGTGGTATCAAACACATCAAACTGAGTTTCAATATCTGTCAGATTCCTCCAACCAAAAAGGCACAGCACAAGAATCCTAGCACTCAGCTTAAAATGTGGGGAGAGTACTTGGGGGAACCATCACATGTTTCATCCTGTTCTTACTCTTCCTTGGGTACAACCCAACTGCAGTTAGAAAATGCTTGCCAGATGGCCTGCTGGTCTGCTCCAGTGCAGCTGTTCTGATCACTTCTCTGTACCCTGGAGGCTGCTCACATCTCTAAGTATTTCAGTTCCAGCTTACCACTGGTTTTAGACCAGCGAGGCCTGCAACAGACTCAGTAAACATCCTTCTTACTATAATATTCACACAAATACATTTCACCTCAAATCGTCATCATTCTTTCCACTACTTATTGGAGGACTTTGAACAGCTATTGGTGTACGCAGAACACTGTGGCAAACTTCCACTCAACAGGGTTAGGAAACAGGGTTATACTTCAGTACACTGAATGACAATGAATAACCCCCAAGCAGTTTTTACTTTCTCCAGTCTGGTTTTAAAAAAAAAAAAAAAAGAGAGGAGGAGGACAGGGAAATCACAACACTTATGCTCTTTAGGTTGATCAAGATTATCCATAGCAGAGACACCCATTAAGCAGAAATAGACCCCATACTGCAGCACTAAAATCCATTTTGCAAAACAAGAACAATTTTAGGGCTATTAGATTAGTTATGTTTTTCCCTTTTGGAATGGGGACCAGGAAGATGAGGGGTTCTGAAGCAGACCAAGGAAGTGCAAATGTATGCACAATCGGTATCACTGTCCTCAAAATTAACAAGGTCTTACCTGCACATGTGTACCCACAACCAGAGTATTTTTATTAAGTATCAGGGGAATATATACAGATGTGCATAATCGTTTCATAGACAACAATAATAAAGAAGTTTTACTGTTAGTGGTTACTGGCAAGGTTCTTATTCAAACACAACCTGCTACACAGGTGAGAAATACATGACTTACAGTGAGCTAGATTTGGAAAAAAAAAAAAAAGAGTAAGGTATGATCTTGATTGAGGAAGTAAACACAGCTGGCAAAATATTTATCTCTAGATAGCATACCTTTTGAAATCAAAGAGACATTTCGCACAAAGTAGGAAGGTCTGTAGACCACAGACAGTTTTGTTAATCTTGGATTCGCACACTGGGGAACAGGGAGGGTTGAGAAGGGAGACACAAACGGGAGACACAAACAATTCAGAGACCATTCTCCACAAAGAGCGTATCTTATTTTTCCGGGATGCAGATGTTGTCACCATGTCTTGTCATTTGTTACTTTGGTGTCTGAACCGAAGCCAGAAATTTAGAGTGAAGCAAAGAAACAATCTCTACTACATGGATTGTGTCATTGACACGAACCTGACAAGCTTCAGGAGCAGCACTATCTTTCCACTGGTCTTGGGTGGAGGAGTCTAAGATGTTAATTACCTTAAGCAACGTGAGACTGACCTACTTGAGGATCTGTTATCTCCTACTACCAATGCTGTCACAGCTGTTGACAACCAAAATCCTTCAATGCAGAAAGAGGACAGCTGATGGCGCATTCTCAGTGAGCGCACAAAGATTCACATTTGCTTCCAGTATGCCCCAAAAATAACCTTTATTTGGCAACACTGTTGGTATACTGCAGGGGACATGGCAGTTGAGAAGTGTTCTGCCAAGGGATATAGGTATGCTTAACAACAATGGAATGGAAAAGGCACTTTTATAGGTCCCTGAGTGGCTAACTTGCTATATGAACTACATTTTAAAATTGAGTGTCATTGCTTTGCCAGAGTATCTATAGTTTTATAAAGATATTTCTAATTACCCTAAAAATGAATGAAATGCCTAGAGGCTAGCAAAATGAAACTTTGTTCATTACTTACAATACTGTAACACCACTTTTGGACAAGACTGTTAAGGAAATTCAGATCTGCTGGATTTTGTCACTTATTGCTTTCCCTTGGGGAAGCTGGTCAAAGAAGGGTCCCCAAGGCATAAATGAATATTGCAAAGTTGACCTCAGTTTTTTAAAATAAACTATTTCCAAATTATTTCTCTCACCTGTGTGGTTTCTCTCACCAGTGAAAAACCGCTATAATGCATGTGCACCAGACAGGAGGAGTTTCTCAACTCTTAAAACTTCAAGGAATCACTTATGAATCAAGATGCCCGTTTCTCAAAGTATAAGCCTCAGCATGTATGCTCTGAAAAGTTCTTTTATTGTAAGAAGTAAATATAATGCTGTTCTCAAGCATAAACAATTATATCTACAACACCATCAGAAGGCCTAGCTATTGCAGATAAGTAATCATATTTCAACTTTTAATTACCTTTAAACCCAATGTTCCTCCTAAATGCAGCAAGATACAGCACCATTTTCCACTGTACACGCCAAGTAATTAGAATTGCAGAATGATGGAGGTTGGAAGGCACCCCTCCAGGTCATGTGGTCCAATGCACCAAGAACACTACCACGTTAGGGCCAACTTCAACATTAGATCCAACAAAGTCAAAAACTTTTTGAGTTAAGGTCAATGTCAGTATGTACAAAGAGAAGCAGGTCAATTGGCTTATTTAGAAACATTTCCAAAGAAGAAAGCTGAGATTTAGTGCTTTCCATGAACCATGGAGATACATGTTTCTATGCCTCCATTCTAGCAAAACTATCTAGTCAACATAATTGCTATTTGAGATACTCTTTTTTCCAACCCTTACTAAAGCAGCTGAACAATCACATATTGATTCAATTGTTCATGAATTCATTATATACAATGCTTCATCTCACAGTAATTCCAGTATCCTTTCCCACCATGCAAATAAAAGTATCAGGAAAATCCCTTTATAGAACCAAGATGGCTTATATGGATGGACAGAAATGAAATTAAGAGAAATCACAAGTTAATTGGAAATTATTTCCACTTTACAGGACATAACAAATACATACATCAAAGTAGATCCAGTGTTGACAGACTTGCAAATTATTAATTTCTATAAACCAAGGTTACTTTGCAGAACAGTAAATGTGAGGAGGATTAAATTGTTACTGTATACTATTGCTAATAATTCTGCTTAAGGCTTTACTCATGTTTACTGGCTCTGTTACTGTGATGCCATTGCATTAGCCCAAATAAACAGAGACCAAGCCAGGAATGAAAACATAGAAAATAGAGACATGACACTGATTTTATACTCCAAACTTGATGCTAAAAATTAAGAATTTTAGGAGGCTTTAAAACAAAGCATCTGAAATATGAATATACCTGGCATCTTTAAACACTGCATTCATTTAATATAGGCTTTTTTAAATGCTTAGTGATCTTTTTCACATCAATTTGTTTCTTGTCTCCGAAGTACACACGATACAGCTATATCTGAACTTCAAAAAATAAGAAACTACCACGCACAACAGAAAACTACCTGAGGTCTTCAATCAAGAAGACACAGCTTCCTGGACCACACAGACCATGCTTAAGTACCATCAAACCAGCAGGTCTCAGAACAGAAACAGTCTGCATCCCATGCACTGTCACAATTCTTTACCATGTTACTTTTCTCTAAGTGACATTTGTGCTAATTCACTGACTAGAAGTAAGTAGCTGTGCCAAGCTACAGACCAAGCTCTAGTTAAGCCTGAGGAAACTTTGTTGTTAGTGGTAACACAAAGAATTCAACTTGATTCAATCTAGGAATTAAAAAGAAAAAAGTAGAAAAACCCCATTCTTGTAAGTTATGACAACTCTGACCCAAGCTTCAGCCACTTCAAAGGTTTCCTCTGCTGCTACAGAATTGACAACAATTTTAGAGACGACTGGACATACCTATGTTATATCAAGAGGCCAATTAGCACCACAAACAATGTGACATGAGCACTCAGGATAATAAGAGAGGTTGCAAATCCATGAGAAAACTATTTAGAACTGGTGCCCTCACCCTTTGCTCCTATGTGACCCACTTCCATTTCACCCTTTTTTTCCTTTTCCATTCTTAAGAGTTTCCATCAGCACATGGATCCTAGGCAGTGACAGCTCCAAACAGTCAGAGCTTTTTCAGGCCTATTATTGTTAGCCACAGCGAATGTGCTCAGATCTCAACTTTCTTTCACAATAGCACAAAGAGAGACTGATGACTGTAAAGAAGAGGAATGTGGAAAATTTGGGAAACAAATGACTAAGAGAATAAGAATACTTGAGAGACGGAATATACTAATTTAATCAGTAGTAAGATTTGTAATTAAAAGCATGAAACTGAGTCATAAACACACACTGAACTACATCAGAATCTATGCCACCATTTCTAGAAAGGAAACATTTGATCTAAAATGAAATAGGTGGTTAATTTGTATGATGCTATTATCATGACACTCTTTTTCCTCATTGCCATTCATCACATAAACCCTTTTCCCTCCTCCACTTCATAACACCCACATCTTTTATTAGATATTGAAATGCTTTAGGGCAGCACATACCTAATTTTATTTGCGCAGTACTTGGCTGTGCTTATAATATGGCACCATGTCTTACAGGGACCATGGGCACGTATGTATAAAATGCTGGTGGCACCCAACACCCACACTTCTGCGAGCAAGGAGTGATTGGCTAAATATTGCATTTGGTAGACGCTGACTCACTAACACAGATAACCTGTTAACTACTTAGTATGAGGAAGAGAAAAGTGATCTAGATACTAAAGTGAGTATGACTATCAAGCACAAGAGAAAGAGAAAGCACAGGGAATAAGAACCTTTGGCAAAGATTTTGAGCAAGATATTTAACTGTAAAATGAATTTTCCAATAGCAACTTGTGAAACTTAATCAAACAAGTCCCAGCATGGGTCACCCATCTGAATGACCGCAAGATTGTCACAGAATGCACACTCCTGTCCTAAAACATGAATACTTGAGATTCAAGTCCTCTTGGACAACATTTAAGTACAGGTTTCCAACACCCCAGATGAACAACTTATTACTTACACCCCATTAATAAGAACAATACAGGTGGCATATTTCTCTCCATTTAAAACCTATACAGACAGATGCGCTCTCAATATACCTCCTGTATCAGGCAGATGCTTTGCCAGTTACGCCACAGCATATGCACAAAATTGGATCCTAGAGCCGTTCCAGATTATTAAAATACAGAAGCCTGTAGACACATGCTGCAGCAGAAACCTAGGCATAGGCAGAATTCTGACTGCAAATTTTACAGATTCTGTGAATGTTTGTAGCACTCTAAATGCATCAATTTGTCTTATGCTTGTGGCCTTTTATTGCTACTGGCTAGTCCAGGAGATTCTACAACACAGTTTACGCTGCTAGCCAGCTGAGGCTTTGTGTTCGAATTTACCAAATTATGCATAAAATACTAAATTTTTAGAATGAATAGCCATGAAGTAGTCTGAAATAGGTTAGAAAATAGGTGTTAGGAATTCAATGAATATTTTACATTTCCCATGTTTTAGAAACACAATTTTATAGCATAATGGAGATTTCAAATTAAAATTGTTTAAAAAAATAGCAGAAACTAACAGCAAATAGTTTCTATAATTGCATACTTAATTATAGCTCTCACTCTACCAGCCAAGTCATTGTTAGGATTTGTAAATTCCTGAGTTCCCTTTCCTTCCGGGGCAGAGGTGAGCGGTGCTAGTTGAGCAACACTTAAACCTATTTTTAGACATCATTTCCTCCCGACAAGTGTACAAGCATAATTTTCCAATTACCAATTGCTATTGGAACCTTTTACTTCCTTCTGCATTTATTTTGTTTCTCACTGCTTTACAAAGTTGAATTAGGAGACATCACTGACCACTTTGATTACAGATACAATTAGCAATCTGAGAACTTACTTGTGAAATGGCTAAACATTCATAGCTACGAATGAAATTAACCTCAACTGTGCTCGTAACATACAAAATGATACAAAAATATTAGGTTGTTATTGCTTGTTTGAGTGAGTTTAAAGAAAAAAGGAATTGTCAGATACTTTTTATAGCGCCAACTGCCAATTATTGTGTACATCAATTCACTATCGTAACAATATATCAATAACTCATCCCATAGGCACATTATCAAGATCAATTCTTGAATGAGAGTGTTCTTTACAAAGGAAAACACCAGGAGGAATAATACACTTCTATATTCAAAGCAGGAATTAAATAGTGGAACAGGAACAAAGCAGAATCACAGAGAGATGAATTTTTAAAAATGCACTGATCTGAACTAGGGATCTCTCAGGGCAAGTGTCCGGTATTAAAACTTTTTAGTAAGCTGTGAACAACTGAACAGATGTCTTATCGGAAGCTGAAGTTTCCTGTCTGAATCGATATTAAATTTGTACCTAACCACAGCAGCTACTGATTGTAACTAACCATATTAAACATCAAACCAAAGTGTATTTTTACTCTATTGCACTTCACACAGGCATGTGCCATCTGCCACTGAGGTA
>VZTL01068290.1:0-10582 GCA_013400535.1 Scopus umbretta | reverse complement strand
GGTTAAACCACAACAAGAGGACACCCAAGACACTTGAACAGGATGAATTAACCTGATATAAAACTCACAAGAGATCTTTACCTTCCAGAAAGGCAGCTCGAGCCCAGACAGTATACCTCACACAGTTAAGTAGCACCAGTTGCTGTAATAAAGTAGCTGAATCCCACACTAGATCTCCACATAGGAGTTTAAACCACTGGAGGGCTTATAGACACCTAAACTTATGTTTCTTATTTTGAATGAAATCCCACTGTAGAAATCTGCATTTGAAACCCAACTTCTTCAATTTTCAAACAAGCTCAAATGGTTCTGATTCATGCTATATACTTATCATCAGGGTACCAAATAAACCACCAAAGTGTTCATACTGAATAGATTTAAATCCCAAACTCCTCTTTTGCCTTCATGTCAAGTGTGTACCCTATCAAAGAGAATCATCTCTGTCCCCATCTGTGCATCTAGTGTTTCTCAACTAGAAATGCATGAAATATTTTCCTTTTTTTATTGTGAAAAAAGCAGTGACATTAATCTATTTAGAACCAAACACATCCTTTTTTTTCTAGTTGTTTCAAAACTTTCAATTGCAAAAAGAGAAAAAATAATTTTTACAGTCATGCAGTAAATATGTATTTTACTTACTGAAACCAAAAGTTTCATAACTGGCATTGAAAGGACAAAGTCTATTCAAATTCCTCCTCAGACAGCATTTCCAGTTGCAGGGGCAGAGAGTACTATATGTAGGCACTTATAACTCTTCCATGTGATAATTTTAATCACATTTCTCCCTTAGATCTTGTAAATTGAAGGTAAAAAAAAAGGAAAAAAAATACAAAATTCAATAAAGAAGCACAAATATATAATTGTTCTTTGGGGTTTCTAGGAACTCACATAATCATCTTTCATCAGAGACACAGTCTAGTTACACTTTCAAACATAAGTAAAAAGCACTAGAGGTGAGTATAGTCTAGGCCAGAGTCACTTTTAATAGCAGAAGAACGGAAGCTTTTTAATAGTACACAAAATATACGACTATTTTGGATAGTAAATGAGAGCTAAATTCCCTATCGGGAACATGGGATAGATGTAGGTAATCTGTTTCATCACTACACTGAGTATTAAATAGAATCCTTATTCTCAGAAACTATCTACAGTCTTTCAAAGGCTATAAGTAGCCAGGACATCTGTCACTTTTGAAAGAAAATTAAAGTTTTGTAATAATAGCAGAATAGAGGAATAATTTGTATTTTTAATATATCCATCACCTTTTCTAAATTATCATCAGATTATCATTCCATGAGAAAAGGAAAAAAACAACCAAACAAACACCCTGTTTTAAAGCAAATAGTTAAAGAAGAATGAAAAGACCAGGAACTAGGCAGTCAGCTTTAGCTTGATCCTTTTATAGCTCACTACTAAGAAAAAGTTGCTGCTACCCTGGTGAGGGATTCCCAGAGATCTTCAGGTGATCTTCCTAACATCATCTAAAGCCAGCATAACGGTACAAATCAAGAGCAGAACAATGAAGAGACCAGGCAATGGAAAGCATTAGGTTTCTAAGCAGTAACTAACACTCAAATTTCATCCAGCCGAAGGCAAAGCTGCACAGAAGTGAGCTTCACTCTCCTCACAGGGCAAGTAGCGTTATTTTGCCCTAAAAAGAAAAGCAGAGTGGATCTACTCCAAAGGGAGTTAATTTCAAAAGTTCTGTCTAGTGATACCTAATATTAGCAGGGCAAGCCTTCCATCCAGGAGGTACAAACATAGATTGTTCACACTGGCAGCTCTGCTAGAGATCAACAACTGGACATCAAAGGAGAATTTCCAAGTGCTGAGATGAGATCATAATTCATGCTTAGATTTGACCAGCATGCACTGCAGCCTTGTCTAATGAAATAATACCCCCCAAAAAGCAGACTGAGATTTATTTCTTTGTCAGTGTATTGCCTGACCTTCTTTTTGTCTGGGTTCTCCTTGTTCATACCCAAAACCACCTACCACACTAACTGTATTAAAAGAAAAAGATCTAATGGATTGTTAATGAAGAGAGAACAGGATAAAAGCCCATTGCATAGCCAAGGCAGACAACCCGTTTAGCAGCAAAAGGTGATTCTACTAAGTGCAAAGATAACATTTATTCAGTCTTATCTAAAGACAGCTTTCATTTATTTTCAAACTCCCAAAATTAAATCATTCACCATTTAAACAAGAGAGCTGATCAAGAGATTCCCAACTTCAAAATGTGATAGACTAGCAAAGATCTGACATTTGAAACTGCCAGCTACACAAGGTATTTTGGTAGCATTTCAAAAGTTTCTGTGATACTTTATACACAGATTTTTTGGTAGATTTTTAAACCTCCAGTCTTAAATGCGGCAAATTTTCTGTGAGCTTCACATGAAAGAAAATCACATTCACAACTTGAATGAGGGTCTTGGGATTCAGTGTTTCCAGGTACTCCTCCTCTCCAAAAATCAGGTCACCTACCTCAGTATTTAGATACATCTTCAGTTTCCTTTCTCTATACTTTCCAGTAACACTAATTTTAATCTTCTCTATTAAGTAACACTGTCTATAAATAATTAACTGTATGAAATTCGTTATTGTCTCAGGTTGAAATGTATCATTGCTGTCACTTTAACTTCTGCACACTCTCTCTCTTTTTATATATATATATATATTTATGTATATGGATTTATGTAATTATTTTGCCTGAGAAAATAACAGTTGGCCTTCAGGCATTTGGCTCTCTGAAAACGTATTTCCATACTTCATAAGCACGTAAAGTAGTTTTGTTTTCATATTCTCCCTCTCAATTTGATTTTATTGAGACCAAGGGAATAGAACATGCAATACTAAGCTCCTTTCCTGTTCTTTTTCCCTCTTAAAAGGAAAGGCTTGTTTCTTCCCATTGCTATAGCTACTCAGCACAGTACATAAGCCCTTTCAGTTCTGAATGTTACTAACCTCTGAACAAAAGATGATGGGGTTTTAGCTTATCGATGTCATTGAAAAATAGCTCAGTATACAAATGACCTGTTACTGTGTATCTACATCATTGGAAAGTCTTTGTGCTATGCAGATGGAGAGACTTAAACCAAACAAGCTAAAGCTAATGTCTCCAAAGCCAAGTGACTAATTATCATTCCAAGTTATTTGATACTCAGATTATCCATGGGCTTCTGCATGTACCCAGTGTGCAACACAGAAACTAAAGAAGCCCACTGTACAAGGACATGAACAGTTGCATACGCAAGCATAATGACTGTTTCTGTTCTATTAGCAAAGCCCCTCCTGATGCTCTTGAGACCAGATTTCTTGATTCATCAAAGGCAAGACAGAATGACAGCAATAATTTTGGATTTCTCACCACCTGTATGCAAACACACAGAAGTCAATCAACAGAAGTATTTACTGGCTTACAGAATATTCCCTCAGCTGTACAGATCCAGATGCTTATTTAATACTCCATGCCAGACCTGTTCTTCCTGACTAAACTGTTTCCCTTACTGCAGGTGGCAGTGCTGGCAGGCTTCTGAGGCAGAAGATGCTGCTCAGCCCTGAATAGAAATAGCTGATTTCTGGGCAGACACTGGCTAGCCCAGCCATAAACATTTGACAGAAACATGGTTTTTCTTTGGAGGTGGACAGCACTGGACCTTCTCGATACATTTTTGCTCCCCCAGCTCTGCTATATGTAGAGCTGATTAACTCCCCAGCTTGATGTCTATAGGCATCCCAGCATATGCAGTACATCAGTTCTCCTAAAGGATCTAAGTATTGTCCTTTTCAGAAGTGGGTCTTTCAGGGAAAAGGGGATGGACAGTGCCATTGAGGTACTACTAGGATGGCAAGGTAAACAGTTTCATCACTGAGCTCATACTGGAAACAAGTTCCTGCCTACTCCATGGTCAATGCCACTTAGTGGAGGTGTAACCAGCTGGATGAGACCTTGCTATGAGTATCCTAGGGGCAGTCCAGCAAAACGGTGCAAGCCAAAACAAGTGGGCATGGACCAAATAGTCTACCATTCCAGAGTCCATGAGCTGGTGTGAAATTCGTCTAAGGTACTGAACACCTTAAAATACATAGGTCTGCCCAGACCTGGAGTTGCTGTGAAAAGGACAGGATTATTTCATGTAGAATATTTACCCAACCATAATACTGATTATGTAACAAACACGATTGCTCTTACCCACACACTTCAAATTCGCATTTTAGGGTATGCACAGTTGAGCATGTGCCAGGAACAGTTACTGTTAACTAGCAGGTTTCCAGGCATAGATTTGAACTTAAGGCAGTTTTTGACATCTTAAGGACAGCATGGTTTTTGTCTTTTAAAATTTCTCAACAAATGATTAAGGTATTTTTAAAAACATGCTCCAAAGCTTCACTGGAAGTCCATATATTAACCAGGAATGCATCATCAGAATTGGTATGCTAGGTATCGATATCTGCAGGCTACCTGAAACAGTGTGCTCTGAGCTCCCTGTCTTCTCAGTGCAACAGGGCAGACCCTGGGGAACTGGAAAACAGTATAAAATGCCACCGCTGAAGATGTGATCAGTCTGTTTTTAAAATTCTCAAAGACATATCTGTGCAATTTATCCTAGATGGACACATTCTGTTTTATGTAGTTCATAAAGAACATGGCTTTCTGAGGAAACAGAAGGTCTGAATTTGCTACACAATATTATCCTACCAAAGATTCACAGAAAGTCTGATGTGCTAATAAACAGTGGCATTTCATCTATGTGTTTTGTTTTATTATGACTCNAGGGACCTGGGGTTGTTTAGTTTGGAGAAGAGGAGGCTGAGGGGAGACCTTATTGCTCTCTACAACATCCTGAAAGGAGGGTGTAGTGAGGAGGGTGTTGGTCTCTTCTCCCAAGTAACTAGTGATAGGACAAGCGGAAATGGCCTCAAGTTGCACCAGGGGAAGTTTAGATTGGGTATTAGGAAAAATTTCTTTCCTGAAAGGGTGATGAGGCATTGGAACCGGCTGCCCAGGGAGGTGGTGGAGTCCCCATCCCTAGAGGTGTTCAAAAAACGTGTGGATGTGACACTCCAGGACATGGTTTAGGAGACATGGTGCTGTTGGGTTGATGGTTGGACTAGATGATCTCTGAGGTCTTTTCCAACCTTAATAATTATCATAGAATCATAGAATTATTAAGGTTGGAAAAGACCTTAATTCTGTGTTTCTATGATACTATCACATTTATTAATCACATGTCCTAATTAACATGGCAAGGTTTCTCACAGCACACATCTTGCTGTCTTTGACTTGTAGCTGCATTTGTTTCAAAGCTTCTTTTAACATTGTATTACATTATTTTATTCTTCTGTGTTTGTAAAATATAAATATCATGGGTACTAAATTTCAGTCCTCTCAGGATTTCAAGAGTGTCATACATTTTATGTTGGATGACTTCTTCTGTTCTTGTGATGATGAATGGAAAGTAGAAGAGGAATCACTGGATTAAAAACTTGTCACTTTGATGTGATCAGTTCAGGATAAAATTTGGCAGAATATGCCACCTGCATCGACTCAGGAACTTTGGTCTATCTGCTGTAAACATACTCAGTTACAATCTATCATCCAGATGTTGACTCCTCCTTCAAGATGCAAGCACGGCTTTCTCACTTTCTTTTTTTTGTTACACACTACCACAATACATGCAAACACTGATTTGTCAGGTTGTTCATCTAATGCTTGGTCTCCATCCCTGTACAGTTTTCCTTGCTTCTGAAAATCTGACTGTGACCCTCTCAGCATACTTTCCTTCTTCCAACAAAATCTGTGTTAGCTGTATTTGAAAAAGGTACTTGTGATTACCATCATCTCATCTTCCTCTTGCATTTTGTGAGGTTTCAATTCTGCATCTCTCCTTCTTTTCTGTCTTTGTTAATAGTGTTCATATAAATCTAAACCTCCTTGTAGGACAGAGGATGTGGAGCAGATTTCAATATACCTCCTTTCAGATGCATTTTTGATCTAGGTTATTTGCATTCAGTATTAGTCTACACTTTTCTAGATAAGCATTATTAGGATTTTTGCTTTCTTTCCTGTTGGCTGAAGAAGACAGGTATGCACCCAATATGTATCATGTTTCTGGTTTATGTGCCCTCAGAAGTCATACAAATAATCTGCTGACTAGGCACTTACAGACCTTGTCTACCCATTCCAGGAATGAGACTGTCTGAACTAACAGCGTTAAAGCAATAATGAAAACAATGTCATTAAAATGGTTTGGGGAAAAACAAAGGAGTACAATTTCACAAAAAAATTCCTCTCTGGCACTCCCAGTTTTTACTCTCCTGTATTGACTCTAATATAATTTTATTCTTCCATCTGTCTACATATACTGTATGTGAAGCTGGGGGGAACTTACACCAACTAAGTCAGTGTTGTAGTAGCACAGATGCATCTGTGGATGAGAGACCACTAATGTTTTCACCTCTCTAAGGCTTCCTAAGAAGTGGGTTTCTTCCTTTATCTATGCTTCAAGAGCCCTTATTGAATACGGGGTTGCATTCTGAAATCCTGGCACCAAAAATATGTTTTATTCTACCTGAGAAGACAGCAAACATGAAAAAGCTGTTTGAAAAACATGAAGATTTGAAAGTCTGGAACTATTTCATGTTGTCAGCAAAGTTAAGATAAACATTTTTTTTTTTTTATAAAGTCTTTACGTCAGTTAAAACAGCAGCTTATAATTGTGGGGGTTTGACACAGAAAAGACAAAACATGACCCAGCTAGTTTAACAATACAAGCATGATATACAGAAGTAAAATGACTACTATATTGGATGTATTTGTCCATCGCTGTTCACCCAATAAGGTTTGATTCATTTTTCTGGCTATAAATGGGACTTATTATGCCTCTTTTATGCACAAATGTTATAATTCAGAGGATAACATATTGCAAACCTCAGTATCTCTGTGTTCCCTTGGAGACATCCCAGGCAAACTGATGGTTTTCGTTTCAGACTCTCGTTTCACTCTGCACTTTTCATTGCTACGAGGGCTTTGTGGTGATCACAAAATGCTTACCCAAGCAAAATAAGACTAAAATTCATCTAAGGTACCCAGATGTCTACTATACTACCTTTGGAAAATGTGCATTGTTCTTTTCAGTATTGTTGGCTTAATGAAATGTGAATGTGTCACCCTTTTTTTTTTTGCTTTCATCCAAGTTCACATTACCAATAGCAACACAAAAGTAACACATTTTCAGGTCCAGAAGCAAAACATTCCTCTTTCCCTAGCTAGTTAAAGTCAGCTTAATGTCCATTTTTAAGCCAAAATCTGTAGCATGATATCCTCTGGAGCAAAATTTGTCATGTGTTTCATACACATACCTGCCATTTGTATATCATCTCAAAATGGGAATGAGTATACAATTTCTAATTTTGCTTTATTTACCAAATACTGTCTTCTATTTCATAATGCTTTTGAGGTAAAGTTGTCTTTTATATTTTAATATTTTTAACAGCCTTTTCTCATTCATATCCTTCCATAAATGCATTTTCTACCTGCATCTTTAATGGCTTCTTTTCTAAAAAAATATTATTTTTTTTTAATTTTAACATTAAAAAATGTTGTTCATTATACATTAGAATCCATGGACACTAATACACATTTCTTCACCCTGAAATAGTGTTTTTTCTTATGACTTCAAGTTTATGTCATGAATAAATCACACAAAACTGAATAAACCTTTGGTATACAAATTAGTACATGAAAAAAATGACAAAGCAGTAATCGAACTAAAAAAAATTAACTTGCTCAAAATGTAATGAACCTTCCTCTGAACCTTTAAACAGGCCTGTTAGCGTAGCAGTTAATGAGGTTTTAGGTGTGTATTATTTCCAGGTTTGTTATTAATAGCAATAGTAACAATTCACAGACAAGCAATACATGAAATGGTATTATATTTGTTAGACTAAATTGCTTCCAATCCTTATCAAAGGCAATTCAACACATGCTCAACACAAAAAAAGGGTATTGGACACTAATATTGTTATAAAATTAGGATCCATGTCCAGATAAATGACTTATGAACATGCTGCAAAAACTGTGTTAATGTGTTAACCCAGTATAGAAAAGCCATATTAAGCCATTAAATATTGCACAACAAATGTTTATGAAGATGGCTGTGACAAAACAAGAGGTCATAATTTAAGTGCCCAATCTATCTCAGCGTGTATCATGAATAAAGATGTGAAAATAAGCATAAAGAAGAGTAACTCTTATACGACATATGTGAATATTCCTTTCTATCAAGGAATTTATCTGGACTTTTTAGAGTTGATAACTTCAGAAACAAAATCTAACAATTGCAAAATACGAAGAGTAATAAAATGGCCTTCTTACCAACTTCAGCATGTGTATGACAGAAGGGACAGTCACTTAAGTGAACACTGAGCAAAGAAAGGAGACAGCAGTAAGTATTTTGAACAAAATCAGCCATTAAAACCACTACTGAAAATACTGTTGATTTGTTTTCCCTCCAGTGT
Source organism: Scopus umbretta (assembly GCA_013400535.1). Classification (NCBI taxonomy): domain Eukaryota; kingdom Metazoa; phylum Chordata; class Aves; order Pelecaniformes; family Scopidae; genus Scopus; species Scopus umbretta. The sequence goes on along the minus strand of VZTL01068290.1, from coordinate 2,062 downwards.
AAAATTTCACTTCTGAAATGTGCTGTCCTCTAGGTAGCACAATTTGTAAAGCCCATACACAATAATTTGCTTGGCAGTCACAATTTAGTGATCCATTAAAGACTTATCTTTAGGCTCCAGTTCCCTGAACCCATCAATCAGAGCTAAAGCAATAAAAGTTTGCTGAGGGCAGAAGCTTTGGGGCTCATTTTCAGAACAGCTGAGCACCCTCAACTGTCAAAGTCATAGCTACAGGTACCCAACACAATAAAAAAAAAAGACAACCTGTATTCTCACTGTTTGTTTCTTTCACCTGCACTGCCACTGAGTAGAGAAAATCTGCTTTTGTGTATTTCCCAGTAAGACAGCTCTCACATTTCCACAAATAATCTGCATGCCAGTTTGTTAAAATCAGAATCAGTTGTCCAGCAGTAGTAACATATTTTACTTGGTCACAGCAGAGAACTTCCAAAAACTAAAGTAGACAAGGAAAGATCTAGGAGCAGACAATAAAGTTGTGCCATCATGAAAAGGAGAGTTCAGGAGAAGCTGGACATTCACCCTGTCTTGCTGCTGAACCAACATCCTTCTAGGGGAACAGTTGCCAATGATTCATGAAGAAACTGTCTTCATCAGCACTGAAACTGTGGGTTTTTACTGCAGGCGCTGAATTTGCATTAAGGGAGGTTAGAATGACAGTATCTGCATTTGCATTTCAAATATGTCTTTCTCCTCCCCATAGATTTAGAACTGTTTATACATAGGATTATGTCTTAAACCAGTTTGGACATATGAATCATACCTGACATTCAGATCCAGAACAAAGAACTGCAGTTCAGAGTTTGAAAATGTCTAGATTAAATATTTTTATTTGGAGTACATGCATGGTTCCAAACCATTCCAGCTAGGAACTTACCCAGCTGAATGCATTTTGCCAAGTGCCCAGGTACTACAGTGAGGTTGAAGATCTGGTCTGGTCAACTAGTAAACTTTTCTGAACAAGGATTTGTGATGTGATTGGCAAAACTCCTGAGATGCACACAAGTTACAGTGTTGCCAGCTCCCTCTTTGTTGCCATTTTTCTTACGATAATAACATTTTTCCTCAAGCTCCAGCTGCTGAAATGAGAGTCTCAGTTTTCATTATGTAAAAAACAGATTTCTAGTTCTTTCTGCTGCAAGGGAAAGTTTTAAAATAAGACTTTCAGAACACCCTAACATCTTAGAAACTCCAAAGCACATATTATTATTACTTGGGGGTTTTGTATTTTGATTTTTTAAGTTTATTAAAAATTAATCTGGGGAATCCGATTCACTGTTTTTTAATGCACAAGAATGATAAAGATGAGAAATACACAGAAGGTGCCTTATGCAGGTGAATGGGACACCAGGAGAGATACAGAAGATAGTTCCAGAAGGTATTTTGGTCTTTTCTGTGCAAGGATAGCTCTAAACTAATCAGTATAAATTGCCACTGGGGAGACAGCTGCTGTGACCTGCCTTCACTATGTTTTATTTTCCTTTCAGAGCAGAAAAGAAAGCACTCATGATAGGCCTGTATGAACTGCACGACTTGCATTATATATGTGAGCAGTATAGTCCTAGCTGGAGGCTAGATGGAAGACAGCTAGCACACGGGGAGAGGGCTGCAAAGGGACATAAAGTGACAATCGATTTGTTACTAACCAACAGAACTATAAAGACAACAACCTCAAAGACAAGAAATTGTTCAGTGTCTTCGATACCAACTGCCAGGGTAACAAGAAGAGTGAAGTGGAAATTCGTGTGGAAAAGAGGAAATGTGATTTAATTGGCAACACGAAATCCAAGAATAATAATCTGTATGTTTGGAATGTTAAAATCCCTGGGGTACATCTGGAAAAGAGGTGAATGGAAGGCATGGTGTGCCACATGAAAGAGAAGGTTCTGCAGGTTCTGCACATATCAGTATATGGATCTACACAACAATGAAGGTCAAGAGAGTCTAATAACAGGGTATGCTACAGGCCACTAAAACAACCTGGTGAAGAGGATAAGTCAATCCCCTATAATGAGAAAAAATAAAAGATGTATATGGAACAGGT
>VZTL01068282.1:21864-39669 GCA_013400535.1 Scopus umbretta | reverse complement strand
AAAAAAAAAAAAAAGGAAAATGCACCGGCATGTCCCTCTTCCCAGCGAGCGGAGCTGCCGGACCCCGGCACCACCGAGGGGGGCCCGGCAGCCCCGGCAAAACGCTGCCAGCCCGGCCCGGAGGCGTTCGCACAGCCTGGCCCCCGGGAAAGGGGCCCCCAGGCCCAGGTTCCCCCGCAGCGGTGGGCCAGTGGGCAGCCCAAACCCCAGCGGCCTGGCTGTCCCCAGGAGGGGGGACCCTGGACACCCCCCCCGGGGCTGCATTCGCCCACCTGTGCCGAACCCCCGGGGAGCGGGCAGCGCCGGGCATCGCGCCTCCTCTCCCCTCGTGTAGACACGGCTCGCTCGGAGGCTCTTAAATCAGATTAGAGCTCGTTAATAACAATTTTGGCTTAAGTCCGTATTGACTTAGGTTTAGGAATGGCTTAGCACTTTCGCTTAAGTCAACACTACGGCTAAATCGACACATGCCTTTCCCAAGCCGCTGGGTCCCCGTGGACGCCCAGGTGCCCGCCGGGCTTGTCCTTCTCCCACTTTAAGCTGTTTTACAGAAGTATTCGCATTATTTTTAAGCAAGCCCGCCAGGCCTCGAGCGTGCCAGCCCGCCCCTCGTGTGTCACCCACAAGGGTCCCGCCACGGAGGGGCTTCACGGGCCTTGCCACCTCCCCGGGCTGGGATGAGGGCATGGCTGTTGGCCCTTCCCCACCTTTTGACCCCGCTCCTGGCCCGCTCTCACTGGTAGCACTGCCCAGGCCGAAGCCGCTAGCTCGCATTATTCGTATTTATCTTGTTTATCTCCTGCAACTGCTTACCCGATTGAATCACAGGCAACATGTGCCCTCGGTTTAAAAAAAAGAAAAAAAAAAAAAAAAAGTGCATTTGGACTCCCGTGCTCTCCATTTTGGGGCAGGCTGTCTTTCCTTGTCAGGTGGTGAGGCTGCAGCACAGCTTGCAGGGAGCCGCCGGGCATCGAGAGCCACGGCTGCCTCGCTCCCTCTTGCTCCTCGGCTGCGGGAGCACCAACGGCCTCGGCCTGGGTGCTGAAAGTCACCGAGGCTCTTAAAAGCTGTCCAAATCCGCTTGAAAGCAGCTCCGGTGTTTTGTCATGGAAAAAGCCTTGTTGTCCCCAGCGGGGATGGGGACAAAACGCTGTCAAACACGGAGCGCAGAAAAAGGGTCTGGTCCCAGAGTTTACAAACCCAAAGTGACACAAAACTTGACTTTTCCTACAAAGTTTGCAGCTTTGCCATCTTCTGCGTTTGCAGAAGACGCAGGCCGAGGAGCAACTTTAAAAGTGATGTGATCCAGAGGCAGGAGTTACTTCCAGCTGCTGGGGCAGGGACCGGGCAGACAAACGGACCTGCCGTGCTCTGGCGCAGGGCAGCCCCGCGGCTTTGCCTCTCCCGGCTCATCACCGAGCCTTTCGGAGCACTCCCGGCCCCCACAAACAAGTGGAGCCACAGCAGCGGTTCGCAGGGCTCTGCAGCGCTGCATGGGTCCTGCTCCCAGCCGCAGCCCCGCTCCCGAGGTGGCCGGGAGCAGAACCCTCGCCCAAACCCAGCCGGGGCTGGGCACTTTAATCCACTTGGAAGACCGAGGCCGCAGGAGCCCAGTATTTCTCCCAAATCAGCGCTGCTGCCCCGCTGCAGTGGGCACGACTGTCCTTTAAAGGGTGCAGGCGTTTTCAGCGGCACAGAGAGCACCCGAGACCACCTGCAACCCCGTTCGTAGATTCATGGAATCGTTAAGGTTAGCAAAGACCTCTGAGATCATCTAGTCCATCCAGCTGCTCTCCAGGCCCAAAGCCCCGTTAACTGCCCGCTACTCCTTCGACTGTCTTCCTCGCTGCTGCCAGTTGCCAAGATATTTCACATAAATAGAAGCTTTCTGATTTACAATCAGCCTCTTCCTTCTGATTCATTATGTTAATGAACTGAGATATTACCAACATTGGATTATGGCATCGCTGAATGAATCCAGCAAAAGAAAGCTGATTTTGGAGGAAAAAGCCAAGAGCTCCCAAAGAGCTTTGATCAAAAGAAACGTCCGAGAAATACCGTCAAGCGGCTGCAGCTCTCGAAGCGAAACGCCGCTCACAGACGACGGGCGGATGCAACAGTTTCGTTCACATATACAAACCTGTGCCCTATGGACTTATGGATAGGTTTCCCACCGTTCCGCTTATTATAAGGAACGTTTCCAAGGAATCAAGCCCTCTGCCCAGGGCTTCCCTGGGAATCTCGGTGCTGCGAAGCCAGAGGACACGCACAGGGTGCTTCGTGCCCACCGCCATCTCATGTCACACCGGGAAACGACAGAGAAATGCTCTTTTTTTTTTTTCTTTTTTTTTTCTTTTTTTTTTATACTCCCTTTTCCCCTGGGCTGGGAGCAGCCCTACCCCTCGGGCGGGCTCCGCAAAGCCCCGCAGCGGCGGGGAGCGCAGCCGCAGCCTTGTGGGAGGCGTGCAGGTTAGACCGCGCTTAACAAAGCCGCAGGCATGCGGTTCACTTAAGCAAATTATTTCTCCGGAAGCTTTTATTGAGCGGCGGCTCGAGCACCCTGAACCACGCTATTGGGAACACGCACAAACGAAACGGGTAAAGAAATGCTGGTCTAGAAACCAAAATTACGTCTCCCCACGCTGCTGCGAGGCAGGTACTAATTTACTGCAGCTTCAAGCTGTGGAATTAGTCAAGGAGACTGTAATTTCCTTACAGGAGGGCAAAATTTTCCTTTTATTAATTTGCAATACATTTGTAAAATAGTCTTACGGCAGCTGGCTCTGCTTGAATCTGTTTCAAAAGTGTGATGTAAATACCGTCTCACACTATTTTGTTGCCTATTAGGGCTTTCTGGTAGGTGATACGACTGAGAGTAAGGAGAAGGAACACCACACATTTATTTTTAAGATCATCATCACTAGCGATAAAACTTACGGGAAGGAGCGAGCATACTTCCTATCTGCACGCGTTAAAAACAAGCGTATGCAGAGTAACTCGAATGAAAAAGATACAACTGGAAGACTACAAACGCAGCAGGCACAATTTAGGGCGTTTTCAAGAGCTGTTTCTGCTGTGTTTGAAAGGAGTAGCAAATTCCCAAATTAAACCACCCTATTACGGCAAAGACAAAGAGCTCCACACAGCAGGAGGATGCACTGAAGAACCGTTTTTTTTTCTTTCCTTCCACCTGTTTCCTTTGCGAGGGTTTAAGTATCTCTATCCATATCTTGCTAGCACTCACATATCTGAAGTAATTTAGCACACAGTTGTTGTGAAACAATTGGAAGAGTGCAAACAATCGATCTGGGATGCAGTACATTTGGATTTTTCAGCAAATAAACTTCCGAGATTCTAATCTTCACTCAGCAGATTAGTATTTCGGATCAGCGGCAGAGGAAAACTGAGGAAAATTAACACTGTACCCGAGCAAAGTACGTATCACTGGCGTACTCACGGTCCACACACTTGGCTACAGCAGGCACCAATTTACATCCAACTCGTACGTGCCGTATAACACTGAAATCCAAGAGGCAGTGACTACAGCATCAAAGCTTTATTTCAACTGCAACACAGTATATCCGCGGATTATAATCCTTGAGCAAACAGAATATTACAGTAATGAAGACCTTAGCATTACAAATATGTTAAAACAGCTTGCATTTGCGGTGATATTTAAGGTCAAGTTGTATCTGAACACAGCTATTAAAATATTATGAAAACTACCATTATGGAGCAAATCATGTTTTCTTTCAGTTGTAACCTCTAAAAGCACATTCCATTTCAAATTTGGTTTTCCTATTTTTCAGTACCAACAAGCTCAAACGGAGCACCTACATCCCTGACCTGTTCCATGCAAATGAAAAAGAACTATAAGCTCAGCCTAAAATCTAGCTCCCGACTTCTCTGAAAACACGACCCTGAATAGGGGATCCCATAGAAAGTGTCAAATGCCATGCATCTAAACCTTCTTATTATTTCATATGTACTCTCAAATGAAATTAATAGGCTTGAGAAAGATTCTGCAGAGTAAGAAATTTCTTATCCTAGGGAATGCTAACATGCCTTCTGCTACTGCCCCCTCAGCCAGAATAACTGAGAAAGTAAAAAGCTCGGGAATGTGATGGTAGAGGTGACAAGATGGGTGAACAGCCTGTGCTCCTGGGTTAGTACTGCGGTTACTCATCTGCGCATAAACCTAAAAAAGGATGATTAATTATTTCTTCTTGTAAGATACCCAAAGATTAACTTACACAGGCAAAATCTTTGGTTTTCCTTACCGCTTTTCTCTCAATTGCTTTCCCCCACCCACCAGAAAAGCACAAGAAGCAACAGGCTCTTAGGACCACTGCAGTTTATGTGTACATATATTTTTAGCACAAAAGGGTGAGCAGCAGGTCAAGAATGCAGTTAACAGGTTATGTTCTGAAGGAAAAAAACATTTACCCAAGATGGATAGGAAATTACATAAGAGAGAGATATATAATGTAATATATATATTAAAAATATATATATATTTATATATATATGTAAAAAAGCTTGGGCCAAGATGGGATATAACTACATAGTATCAATATCTTTGAAGTGACAGCCTTGACTTGGTGAAGAATACTCACTCAAGGTCTCATTTAAAACTAATATTAAACCATACCAGTATCAATCAGTTTGGAGGATTTAAAAAAAAAAATTTTTTAAACACACTTAAGTTTAACTAACATTCTCTTTCTCAAATTCATATCTGCAGAAAGGCAAGTGGCAAGCTAGCTCAGCCACAGTACTGTGCCCTCCACAAATCGCAGTGAACAGGAGATACCATATGGTTAGGTTCCTTGCCACTGCCTGCCCCCAGGTCTGTGCCAGGTCAGGGAATGCTGGCTCCTGCCCCTGAAGAAGGGCCCTGCTGCGTGCCTCCCTGCCCCTACCTGTTTCACAGCCAGAGGCAATTGTACTGATACCAGACCACAGGCCAACATGAAGGCCCTTCTCTCTGAGAGCAGTCACCTATACATACAGGTTTTAAATAGGCTTTATAACACAGGCTTTAAATGTTTCTCTTCGTTTCATACTTTTCTGGACAGGTTCCTATATAGTTTTCCATGCACTAGTTGTCCTATTGCTTCTAAAGCTGTGCTGAAGAAAATAAATAAAAAACCCCCAAACAAGTAATTCCCTCCTTTGAAGATAATTTCATTTTAATTTAATCTCTTTGCCCAATAACAACAACAAAATAATCAGAAACACAGTATCTGAGCCGTTAATTGCAGCACAAAAACTCCACCAGCACTGCTTGCAGGTGCCTTTCACAGCACGCTACAAAACCCTCGCCCACCCAGCTGCCATGCCCTGACAGTCCCCACGCTTCGCTTTCCTTCCACGGGAAATCAAAAGGGGCAAAGAGATAGTGAGCATCCCCATTGTGTCCCGGTGTTTAGGCGGAGTCCAAAGAGATAAAGACCCAGATTATTCACACGTATAAAGTACTTAGGGGCCCAGATTTTAGTTTAAGTGATTTCCCTTCGGATACAAAGACCAGGATGAATCCTAGTCTTTGTTAGCGACTAACTGCTCACCCGTCCCTTCGTTCTAGGCATCATGTGTAATAGCTTTTCCCTTCTTGTCTGCTCAACCGGTACCAATTATTTGCTTTTTAAATGTGAGCTCTGCAAGTCTAAGATCCATGCACAACCCCGCTCAATCAGACTGAGAATCACATTCTGATTTTACAGAAGAAAATATTACCAAGTTGTCTTTGTGACAGAACACCGAGTAGGTATAAAATTGCAATGGTCTCTATGCCAGGTTTTTTTTAAGCTCTCTGCTTGTAAGATGAAAGCCTAATTTGATATTTTTGTAGTTATATAACAGTTCTAATATTTTGTGACATTTTGTATTGTGACACTATAGATGAAATTGTCATCGGACTGACACCCTTTACTGTTTATTCCTTAATTACAACTGTTAACAACACTGCAGAGAAGCGTGCTAATCTGCCATCACATATTATGAAAACAACGTTATTGTTACAAACACCAACACCCACTCAACAGGATATTTCTAAGATGGCAGTTTCTGTAAAAACTTATCAGTTTAATGGACACTTCAATGGAAAAGTTTTAAATGAACTCTTAATATTCCCATTGAAAACATACAACAATTTTATAACGCAGCTGAAGTTTTGATTTTATCATGGCAGCGATTCTTCTGCTAATTTAAATTCAGACAAAACTGAGTGCCTAATGTACGGAGAACAGCGTCTGCAGATGTTTGTCCTTAAAGACTAGCCAGACTTCCTACAGTTTGCAGCTAGAAGTTAGTCCTCTAGTTCTGACTGGACCATAAACTCCCCACGAACAGCTGATCAGTGAATAACTTAACTCTGTTTAACTACTTAAATAAACAGAAGCTTTTTAGCACACAGATCCAAAGCAGTTAGGACATTTATGAGAAAGGTTGCTAACAAGTACCTCAGTTTCAAGAAAAGTCATTAAAACATCCCTACTACTAAAAAAACCCAACCCTGTATCTCTGTGTAGCATGGAGATGCATAGACTGCTAGTAGCCTAGCAAAATTTGTAATCATTACATTTTCATATCCTCAAACACTGGCAGAGGTAAAATTTTTTTCTCCTACTCTCAGGTGTGGGGTGGAAGTATGTTGTTGCATATGAGATTAAATTTTAACAATATATTGACTCAAGGCCAGGCTCTTCATTTAAAAAAAAAAAAAAAAAGAAAAAAGAAAAAAAGATTCTTTTTCTAGGCTTCCTTTGCTTAGTAAGGATTCAATTTCTGCAGGCCAAGTCACACACCTGGAAGGATCTGCCACTGAACTGTTACTTTAAAAAGCACTGCACTAGAGCAGTGAAATTTTCATGCCGAGTTAGCCCACTGTACAATCAAAACTCCCCGATACTGCACCTCTGTGGGAGGAAGCTGAGGAGCTGTTCAATGGCTGAAAATGAAATTATCTCCTCGACATCTATATATGCTTGGTTCTTGGACAGCCACTGCCAGCTACCTTTCAGTTTGCTTCTTTCAAACTTTTCATGCCTAAGCAAAAGCTCTCACTTGTAGATTATGTCAACATAAAGGAAACAGCATTGAGAGCAGCCTAGAAGTGGCAAAAAACCCTAGAGATTTGTTTACTTTTTCTTCTCTTTACCCACCCATTAGACAGGACCCACAAAGTAGGCAGCAGGAGGTTGGGAAAAGCAGCAGCGGTTACTGGAGTGAGGTGTAGAAGCAGTGAAAGTGGCGATGACAAAAATCAGGGAAAGCAAGATGCGGAAATCCAAGGTGTTCCTTCTACAACTGCTCTCAGGAAGGTTTTTACACAGATGCTAAACCAAGGCTACTCAGTCTGATGCAAACAGCGTGTGCCCTTCCTGTTAACGGTAAATTCCTCCTTTCTCCCTCACCCACGGAGAGACATACAGCACAGATGACTGCAGTGAAGAAAGATAATGCATGAATCTGTCTTTACTTATCGCACTTATATGTAGAAGCAGAGGATTAAAAATAACCTAAACCTCTTCTCATACTGAAAAAGCAATTGCCTTGGTGGGTTTCTATACACCAGCGTTTCTCACTTTTGATCCTAAAATCCCCTTTGAGGATTGCTTCTCTACTACCTAATAAAAATAAAGAACGGTACACAATGCAACAATGGAAGCAAATTATCCGATATAGTTAATTTTCATTTAAATGGTTTACATTACAATTTAATGGCATAAGAGTCTGTTGCCTGATTTGGATGATCCTGTCTGCTTAAGCCATACAGTACAAAACAAAATGAAACTAGAGTGTTTATTTTTGTGAATCTTCTTCTGGGTAGCTTATGTTCTGTTTTGCAGTTTTCATTTTCTTAAAACCAATAGGAACTTCTGCTCTTCCTAAAAGAAACTGTTCCCACTTGGGAAGAGATTCTTTTACTGATGCCCAGTAGAGAGTCTGAGAAAGACAGAAGAAAAAATAAACTTAATTTCAAAATCTGTGTCAGCCTGTTTAAAAACAATATAGACATGCAATGCATTATTAAACCTCGCCTTACGAGTGAAGCAGTTCAGAAAAGAACAACGAACTTACACGTGAAATTTCACATCTCTTGTATGATACAAAATACCAGCCGGGAAAAATTTCATTCTGCCGCATGAACTGTGAAGTGACTGAAAGCGCCCTCTTGTGGTACGCAACGGCCATGGTTAGACCCTCACAGTACCTCTAATAAAACGTTTTCCGTGATAATAAACTTTTCCAAAAGCAGCTTTTATATTTAAGTATGTATGTTAGCGGGATTCAATTTTGAAGTGGGAAAAAACTGTTTAGTGTTATAAACAAAAAGTACAATGTGAATTGGTTATCCTAGAAAAGTTTGCGGTAATGTAGTTCAAAGTATTTGAGTAAAATTTTAGATGAGATAAATCACTGATGAAGTAATTGGCTCCAACATTTAGATCACAAATCAAAATAAAAAAAAATCTGTATACTTATCTTGTGGTCTAGGAAAACCACTATGGATTATCTAACCCTTTCTCTGCATCACCCTGTGCCACTGAGTAATAAATTTAACTTCTGTTTTATCTGTGGAATGGACATACCAGTCATCATTTTTGTGTTGGTATCCTAAGGATAACTTTGTTGGTTTAGGATTTTGAAGAAAATTTGAAGTGCCATGTACCATTTTTTTCCACAAAATACTGTGATCAAAGAGCTAACACTTTAATCCATCCACCAATGTAAGCATTTTTAGCCGTTGATGTCCATTCAGAAAAAAGTAATTTTGTAGTAGAAAACATTTATGATACATATGTATTAAGCCTTTTTTTCTTCACTTGTTTAAGTATAGAATGTAGAAGCAGCGTAGCAGAAAACTGAACATCTCCCCGCAGAGTATTGGATTCCTGGCTAATCATTTTGATCCTTATATGTAACTCAGATATAACTATGGCTCTTGCAGATTTACAAAAATATTTTCTTCAACAGATTTACTCAAAGAATCTTTTTTGACAAGCATATGTGCTGTCACACAAAACTACTCCGACTTAGCAAGCTGGGGATCCATTATAGCCATAACTTTCAAAGTATATTAATACAGACACATATATGGCTGAGTGAAATATGCTCAGAAGTGTTTTGGAACAAAGCACGCAAAAGAATTTTGTACCATGAAAGAAAGTTTTCTTTTTCCACTATTTATAGCACTCTTCTTCAGAAGTATAAAAAAGGCTGAAATAGGATCTTCTCCTTCAAATAGTAACTCTGTTCTCTCTCAAATTTCAACCACTGCTGCAGAGTGTAGGCACCTCTGCAGCCACAAGCAATTGCTCTGCATTCTCCAATTTGTGCAGACTTTGGTCTACACTCCGCAAGCAGCTTAACACCTAACACAGGACAGAGGGAGAAGCAGTCCAAAACTGGTTCAAACAACTCTAGAGGTGCCTTGAAAGTCCTCTAGGAGTTCTAAAACTTCTTCTAAACACAGTCAAAATGGGTTTATTTTAATAGTAGGAGCTTGGTATCTTTCTTAGCATCATTCAAGACGTACAGGTATCCAGGAAAATATGTACCCTCTTGCCTAAAATCCCGAACAAGAAAAAAAAAATAAAAAAATCACTGAATGGGCATACTCAGCGTGCATCCTGTCACAGTGAGAGGAGGAGGCTATTTACAAAATGCAATGACAGACAAAAACTTTTAACGGTAACCAGAACAAGAAGTGATGCCTCTCATTTAAGTAACAGCCCAAGCATTACACCCCTTGCCCAGCAGGTGTGAAGCTAATGTACAATACACTTCTCTTCACAGGCTGACAGCGCTAAAATCTATACCTTTCCCCTCCTTTGACGGGGCCCCAGCACACAAACTAGTGGGGGACACTCCGTGCTACTATGCCTGTGGAAACTAAGCCACCGTACAACAAAGAACCCACAAACCACTGGTGCGAGAAACAAGTGGCAGCCTGACTCGGTGGCCTTGCAGTTAAGATGTTTAGTTTGCATCAGGAAGATGCTCCCGTGCCTGCTCCCCGGACTGTTTCTGTCCGCACCATTCGTTCCTCACTGCATAATACTGATAAACCAGCCTTGAGATCAGGGAAATAAACTTGTTACGTTGTATCAGGATAAAATCTTTAAATAATGTTTCAGGGACTCCAGGTTGAGAAGTAAAAATGGAGTGTTCCTGCTTTGGCAGTATTTTTCATAAGCTCCCATACAACCATCAAATAACTCTGAGAAGTGAAAATTTCTCTGTTCATGCTGATAAACTGTTGACCCTGAAATGTAAAGATGACAATCTGTGGCAAACTGTAAATGGGATGACCACATAAAACAAACTAAATAGCTCTGACATAAGAAACACAGTCATCTTCTGATATTGACAATATTTATTTTTATATTTGACTTCATTTTTAAATAGAAGTTTGTATAGATCTGGAAGCTGCTAAATATTTCCACCAGAATGCTCCGGAATCTAGGGACCTTGCCCCAGAATTTAGGTTCAGCTTGCTACACAGTACACAGGCCTGTGGCTATACCAGTCACTGGATTTTAAAATCAATTATTTTCACTTTAAGAACATGCTTCAGGGGGGGAAAAAAGCAAAATATTTGGTAAACAGCAAATGAAAAGACAGAGTTCTAGGACTTACTTCTAACTTAACAGTATCAGGATGTGGAAGTAAACAGACTCTTTCTTGCAGCTTTTTTTCTGCTGCTTCTATATCCTAAAACACAGGCAAAGTACATTTTAAAAACAAAGACTGGGAATATTAAAAGGAAAATGCACACTCACATAAAGACATTTAATTAGATGAACTTGTTACAGCTAAACGGCATTCAAATAATAACACTGAGGTTCAAATCTTTCTGTTTAGTCATTCCGAAATCCAAGTTGTACTAGTAAGACTAACATCCCACAGTTTCTAAATACGTTTGCTGTACCCTTCTGACACGAGAATAAATTTAATTACCACATAAGATGGCTCCTGTAAGACTCCGTTATTCTTTCTGGACACTAGGGTAAATTACAGTTAAATTCTGTTTTAGAAAACTTAAGGAAACAGTGGAGAACAGAATGGTTTTCTCTGTGCTGCACGAAGACTGAAGTATGTATTCTAGCTACTGTAACTGTAAAGTAACTAGGCAAATTATGTGCAAGATCTTTACTCCTCAAGACAAAGATGACTTGCTAATATGCATGCATAACATGTGCACAAAAATGTAGAGCTGCAGCAAGCTGTTCACCAGACAAACTTGGATGACAATGCACCTCACATAGCGCGCTCACAAAAAAATCAGTATTTGGGTTTCTGCTTGTCCAGTGGATGCATGCTGGATTCACAAAGGCCTAAATACATTTTTAGAAAAAGAAACAAGCAAAAAACAACAGCAACAAACAAATCGAAGCATCCCCCCAAACTAAACACCCTCCCCCTTTAAAGTTCTGACCCATTCTTGTGGGCTTAGTTCCATACCCAAACATTGAAGAGATTGAGTGGTGGGCAGATGAAGAGAGACAGAAAGGGACGTGGGAGTGGGGTGTGAAGAAGCCAAAGCTGAACAGAGTGGAGGGGGAAAGAAAGTATAGCAGATGGCAGAGTTGGGAGCAGAGAGCGGGTGTGAAGAGTACAACAGAAAAACTAAATGAGAGAGGAAATTCCCCAAAGGGACTTCCCAAATATTCACCACCACTGCCGCTGAAAAGAAGAGTGAGATTCTGGAGGAGCATATCCACAAGAGAGACCAAACATGATTACTCGTACTGAATAATAGCCAATCTGAATACCTCAATAAGTAAACAGTGCTCGGCTTAAGTTTAGTTTGGAAAATATGACTCAAATTCAGTAGAATATGATTAATAAAAGCAAAAACCAGCCTTACTGTTAGCTGAAGTTCAACTTAGTGATACACTCAGTTCATTCAGTTTACAGCGTTCATCTTATTAGTTCCTTCTACAGCATGACTGTATTCTCTTGTACATAAGTACAAACTAAATCCAAGCAAAACTGCTCTCCCTTTCCTACAGCAAAGCATAGAAAAGCGTTCCATACCCTTGCAGGAAGCTAAAGGGTGTCTGAGAAAGGGCAAACTAAGTCTCAGGTTTATCCAAATCCTCAGAAGCAGGAAGTGGCTGCCCCTTTTCAGGTGAGAAAAGGCTAACGGGATAAACATGTAAGGGGGGAATATGGGCAAAGATGGAAGCCATGTGAAATCACAATGTCAAAATAACAGAGGAAAATACAGACTTGACTAACCTAAGAAAGGAATTTCTCTGTTGCATGTAGTTAGAACAGATTCACCATAAATCGCACCAAATGATGCTCGTATCAGTGTGGCTCAGACCAAGCCTCGAGAAGTTACCACCGTACTGAAACGAAGGATCAATCGGTAATGCTCACTTTATAATCTTCAATAGGATTTTCCTCCTTTCTGACTCCTCCTTCCTAATTCCTGTAGGAATTTTCACAGGAAGGAAGAACACCAGTCAAGATCATTACTTCTTTGTATACTCAACTAAATCATTGGAATGTTTACGGTGCGAGGAAATGAGTGTCTTTTGGGCAAGAAAGGAGACAGCAGTTGTGCATATATGTTTAGTAGAGAAGGTCACTTTGGCATAGCCTAGATATTGGATGTGTCTTTTCATTGCTCATTCTAGTTTGTATGTTGTGCAGTCTATTGTCATTCAGAATACTGATTTAATGACAGACAGTGAGAGAAATTTTTGCTGGAAGGTGTAGTATGCTTTAGAAAATAACTGGAACTACTGAAAGATTAGATGGCACTTCTTGTGTGTCTATACAACTGGTAAGCTTTGTAGGAAAAAGAAATCCCTGTCATCAACATAAAAATAAATACGTCAGCAGTGTAAACTTCTTTGGAAAAAACAGGAAATCTAACATGTCACAGTACTGAAAAAAAGAGAGCATCTTACAACGCTTCCCCTAAAACCACAAGGACTGGAACAAAAACAATTCAAGACCCTTCCCCAGAGGTAAAATGGAATGCATGACACATGCATCACTTTTAGGGGACCAAATTCAGCTGTCACTTATATTGATATCAGTCTGGCAGAAGCCCACTTAAA
This sequence comes from Scopus umbretta, assembly GCA_013400535.1. NCBI lineage: Eukaryota > Metazoa > Chordata > Aves > Pelecaniformes > Scopidae > Scopus > Scopus umbretta. Next base: position 26,584 of record VZTL01068282.1, on the reverse strand, counting down.
TAATTCTAAAATTACATGCCTGTGAAGGAAAGCAAATTTGGTCTAAATTACCTTCCTAATACTACAGCATATTCTTTATTTTCTGTTTCATGTTATAAGCTGCTGCACAGTCATGCATATTTCTAAAGACAAGAAATACTACTGACAAACAAATGTCATAAATTAGATTATAAATATTAGTCTAATTTCTGCTTTTATTACAACAACATCATATAAGTACCAAATAACACAGATTTCCTTAATCTGCAGTCTCCCTCTAAAGACGTCAAGGAAAATACTGTGATAATTATGTTAAAATGCTGAACAAGTGCTTACAATGTTAAAATTTCAATTAAAAAAAAAATGTTCAGTTCCTTGCTTCCTGCTGATTAGTAAATAAACTAATTTTGAAATGCTTTCCTGTGCGTAAATATCAAGTAGCACAGAGAAAGAAAAATGTCTTTTGCTATGATCGCATACTGAAAACAACTGATTTTGCTTACACGCAGAAAAACAGAAATGCAAATAAAAAAATAACACTTCATCATGTCCATGTATTTTTGAGTAGGCCAAATCAACAACTCTCCACATGGTAACTGTGAAATGTACAGTGCCTGGTATCAGGAACAATATTCTGAAGCTGGCACATTAATCAGTCTTGTTTTCAAGCTTCTCATATATTATTCTGCATAGATTTTTTTTTTCCTGTTTTCTTCTGTTATCAGAAAGCATCTGCAGGAGTGCATGCCTGCTAAAACTAGTATAAAATTAATAGATTTAAACTGATTTATGCTACTTTATCCTGCAACAGAATTTGTTTTGATACATATGTTTTTGCTTTTTTTCCGTACAAACACCAACATTTTTGACACTTGAAAGGAACAATTTTGAGGATGTGACAGAAGATGGCAAATATCTGTTTAACTGCAAAAATATTTACACTCTGTATATGTCTGAGCTATTGTTAACATTTCCAATACCACAAGCTTTCAGCATGCAGAAGTATACCCTGCATTTGCGATGTTCACCTGCATATGTTAAGTGGGAACACATTTATAAAATACATATAATGTACAAAAGCTGTATTTAGGAAATAAAAATCTATTATAAAATTCATATGGAAAACGGGAGTCATAATGGCTGAAATTACTAAATCAACGGAGCATGAACTACAGAAAAACTAATAAACAAACACCCACCTCTCCCCAGCCTCCCTGTGAAGCACCTACACTCGTCTATATCCACTACAGAGGCGTTTGATTGCTCCAGCCCAGAATGCACCAGTTTATCAGAGTCCAGGCTGAAAAACCTTCCCTGTCACAGAACAGTTAAGAAGGCATCCCTGATTAACTATTCTGCCTTGTCTGCCACTCCCTAAAATATAGCTTCCATTTAAATACAAAGAGGGCCTGCAGTAGAATTATACCCACCCGAAATGTGAACATTTTAAATCTTGACCAGGCTCTGCATGAAGAAACAAAAAATTTTTGGTGACACAAATAAATCCTGTAATTTTCTGGAGTAAAACTTATTGTTTCATTAAACACAATACATGCGATATAGACCCTTAATAATAAGAGTGTAAAGAAAACGCGCGAGAGGTATGGTTTTCTGCTGTTTCCTGAACAGCAGACGAACGTTTTTCAAATGCATGCTCATGCCAGTGGTCAAGTGCAACCTCTTCAAACTCAGATGCCTAAGCTAGGGGTTCCAGAAAAGGTTTTAGCATTCCAGTCCCTACTATCAAACCTAGATCTTTTTAATTGCCCATTCTCAAAAGTCTCCTGAATTTACCTAGGAAACGCAAATCTTACCTAACTATGACAACAGGTACGTGGAACAGCTATTAACATCATTAACAGTATCACCACTAGGAAGAGCCAGAAATACCAAACGCTGCTGTTAGAGATTTACAAGTAAGATTCTTGAAGTCATTCTACACCTCTTTAAAGGAGAACATTAAACTGAGAACTTCTTCCACAACTTCACACAACCACAGTGGGAGAGTATTTCTTACCCTGGACTAAAAGCATTACAGGCTGGTCAGCCCCTATTTCCAAACATACTCCCATACCTTGAATCAAAGTGTAAAGGTGTTGAGGGTCTTGTCAGACCAAGTTCTCTTAGGCAGGCATGTACTAGCATGTGTTGTATCTCTACATCTACTTNAGATGTTTTTGTTTTACAAAAATAAAAAAAAAAAAAAAAAAAAAAAAAAAAAAAAAGCAGCAGCTGCCACCACGAGGCTCATATAAGAAGGGCATGGGAAATAGGTAGTGATGCCATCAGATAATAAAGACTTGTCATTTAATACTTTTGGTCAAGTTCCAGAAAAGGGACCTCTATACAGGAGAATTCAAATGATAGCTATAGAGCAAACACTTCTTTTTTTTTTTTTTTTTTCATTCTCTAAGCTACATTACCATGACATTTCAATGCGGCTCCTGGTAGTTGCAAAAACTTACATTTAAAAGTGCTGCATTCCTTTTATGAGCTGCATCAGCTGCTTGAGTTTGCCATGTCTTTTTAGTCTTTTTGTCTCCTAGATAAGTCTCCATCTGCTGTAGCAGCTCTGATCTCTGAGACAGTCTACAAAGGAAAACATTTTGCTAAGTGGGTAGAACATTTTGCTCAGGAGCTAGAAAATAACCTTTTTACCTTACCCAGTTTTCTCAAAACTATGGGGCTAATTAAGCCGGCTGTAGGGTGGGTGTGCTGGGGGAGGGAAAAGGTACAGGCAGACACCACCTGCTGTGCTTGTATGAAGCTATAATGTTGCAACCAGCAGTCCTCATATGCTAAGGTGCTTAGAAGCACTGAATCTCCCAGAACAGGAAAGACAGGGTGGGTTGGGGTGACTCGATCAGTACTACTCTTGCTCATTGGCAAGTACTAGTTGTTAAAAGAAAAGCAGATTTTTCTGAATCATTACTGTATTTGCTTCACAATCCGAGTTTACAGGGCAACAAAGAAGCAATTCTATAATTGAGGCGTAGAGTGAGAGAATCCAATTACCTTCCCCAAAGAGGAATTTAACGGTGACAGGAGGTTAACAATGGAGATCTTACACCACTACCACCATTGGAAGTAAAAAACCTCATCAACCTAAATACCCTTAGCCGCAATCAAGGATGCTAATTCCAATAGTTCATGAAGGAAGAGTGCCACCTCCTGGAACACCAACCCCTCGGTGAAACACCAGTGTGCTCTGTACAGAGCTCAGAGTCACTGTTCACAGGGGGGCCGTGCGCAGTGAGGGGTCCCGCCAGCCCACAACACAAGCTGCCGTGAGACAGGTCACAGCGCCGAAACAACTACTTACATCTCCTCATGTCTTCTAGCAAGGTGAACCTCCTGAGCCAAATAGGATGACATTTTCAGCTGTTTGCCCCAGTTTTGTCACTCTATTAAAGGAAAAACCAAGCGAAATTAAAATCTTCCAGAGACACAGATGAACACACACTTTTCCGTATTAAACAATTCCCTGTTAAAAATTTGCAGGCATGATATTTATATATCAGCTATCTGCACAAAGCCTGCTTATAAATCGGAATATCCACCACAAGACATTGTTACATTATGCTTTGAATACATGCACACTACTAATCTCCACATTAGGTTTTCGGAAAATCTTACTGTATTCTAATAATTTATGAGAGAAATAAAACCTGACTTTCAAGTTTCAGATTTAGCATTAAGTTTTCTCAAGTTTCGGACGCTTACAACTGCACGCGCAAACTATGTGCTTGCGTAATTTCTATATTACTGTTTACATTAGTGATTTCTGGCCTTTGTCATGTTCCTCTGAACACCAAGTTATACACGTAAATAACATTTATAACTACCTCTCACAGATACAGTGCCCTGTTCATAGGAATCTATATTTAAGTACAGGCACAATTAAACTAAGTAACTTAAGCTACTCAACCAGTTTAATTTTTGGGTGCTTGAAAAAAAGTGCAAACTTCTGGAGCTCAGCTCTTCAGTATTGTAACACAGTACGTGATGGAACACACAGCTTAAATTGTTTACATCTTACTTTTTTTTTTTTTTTTTTTGAGATATGAAGATCAACTGCCCACCGCATGCAAATCAAGATCCTACAGCACTTGTCAGAAGGCCGAAAGTGTTTTACAGTCTAGCATTTTTTTCACCTCAGAGGTGACCGCACCGTTGTCACGTTAAGTAAAGTTAGAGAAAATAAAAGAACCGATCACGTTCACAGTGTCGATGTGTGGGAGAACGAAGAGATCTCGCCAAGACACGAGACCGTTGGGAAAGGCCTCCTCTCTGTCGAGATTCACACCTCACTTTGAGGCAGGTTATTTACACGTGCCCTCTGGCTTCAGCAGAGGCTGCTCCCTCGGGACGCACGTTTCGCCACGCCGAAAAACACTTCCACGCAACGGGCCTGCTGCGAATGGAGGCCCGTGGTCTACTAAGGGGGCGCATCCCCTCTGCGCCCTCCCCCTCAGCCGGGGAACTTCACGCAGCTCGGGAGATCTCCGCTCATCAGGCCACGCCTTCGAGGAGAAACTTCGGGCACGGGCAGCGCCCCCGCACGGGCTTCGCCTCTTTAGGGGAGCCGAGCCGCCAAACGGCAGCGGTAACCACGCTGCCGGTGCGAGCGGCCTCCGCCCGCAGCCCCACGGGGCAACCCCTTCACCTGGCGGCTGCCAAGGCGTGAGGCAAAGCGGGCCGGGCCGCTGCGGGCAGGCCCCCGCCGGCAGCCCCCTCCGCC
>VZTL01068282.1:0-21013 GCA_013400535.1 Scopus umbretta | reverse complement strand
ACCGGCGGGCGGAGGCGATTGTTAACGCCTCCGCCCCAGGCGCACCCGTCGCGTTTTTGGCACGGGACGCGTGCTGCGAGCGCCAGCCAAGTTCTCCGCATGCGTTTCCAAACCCTGTGGTGCGATCTCTCTATGTCCGACAGCAGGATTTCTTCCAGGTCTCAAAGCTGAGGAGTTGCTGAGGCTGACTCAAGTCCTTTCTATTAAAATCTTGACCGAAATGTGCGTTAAAAAAAGGCACAATGAATCCACTGGGCTGTGGATGTGTAGTTCTTGGCGGAAAACGTAAACAATTCTAAGCCAAATACAGCCGAAAGTTCATTTTTCTTTATTGTCTTCGTTGTTGCCTGACAGCTTTATGCGCATTTGCACCTGCAGGTGATTTCTAAAAGCTGTTCCTAAAGAGCTTGTCTTCCCTGCTTCCTTGCTAAAGATTCTCTGATCCTGGTGCTCTAAGATGCCTCATCACGAGCCTTTCTTACTGCTGATCAGAAGTTTTTTCCTGTGGTTCTTCAGCTCTTTATCTTTTCCATTTTTCCATTCTCTGATCTTGTATTTCTGCAACAAACTTTCATTAATTCGCTTTATGACATATCATTAAGTAGAAATTCTTTAATGTACTTGTCAACTTACACCTGTTTATGGCAGCAGTCAGGGTAAATAGTACTTTTTTTTTTTTTTTTTTACCATTGTGATTTAAAGACAAGACTTTCCAATAAATGATATGGAGAAATAGGAGCCTCTCCTCATTTCTAATGGTGTGAAAAGCTAATGGTTATGGTCTCACTAAGTTTAATGGAAAGCCTAAGTGTTTTGCCTATTCTTTCTCTATTGAGTTACACCAGTTCTCTGTAATGGCGGTGATCTTTCTTTCTTGTAGCATTTAACAAATTTCAGAAAGAATAGAGACAAACTGAAGTTTGGTTTACACAATCTGTTATATATGCCATTTGTGGAGAGAATGCAAAGAGCATTTTAGTGAAGCTACGGATACTATCAGTTGTTCAGTGTTGCGGAAACGGAGACAGGATGGAAACCGTAATTTCTTATTGACTGCTTTATGTGACAGTGGATGAAACGCTCTGTAAGTGCATAGCTAAAGAGGTATAAGCTCTGCATTTCGTTTTTCAGTATTAATGTTCTTTCTTCATTAAAAGAACAACCTAACCTAGATCAGTTCCCAACTTGTCAAGAATATAAGCTTTAAACTTATTTTTTTTTTTAAAAAAAAACACTGCTAGTGACAACCAAAAATCCCCAACAGCAGGCTGTTTTGAATAGGTGGTTCCCTGTATCGATGAAACACCCACAGTGAAGTCAGTGAGGGTCGTTGCAGAAACGGGGCTTCATAGATAGGAGCCACTTAACGTGGGGAAAGGCATTCTGTTGCATATCTTAATGCATTGGCATCTAATTGTGGCGTCATCCATGGATTGTTACGTCATCCATCTCCCCACCCCCCCAGTTTCCAGAAAAAAATATTGGAAAGTTGTTATGTGTGTGTGTCTTCATTAAATACTTCTGTCTGTGCGTGAATTTACTGTTGGATGACTGGTATAAAAATCTGGAAAACTGTATTTACTGTCCAGTTGTGCTAATATGACCGAGTGTACACTTCCAACACCAGACTAGTCTGTCTGTTGCTGGGTCGCAGTCTGCAGTAGAAGTGTTGCGCATGAGAGCGTGCGCTCCGTGAGTGCCTAAATACAGGTCAAGGCCTTACTGTTAGCATCGAAATGTGGACGTTGTGACCCTAGGTTTTTCTTAACCCTGGAATTTGGGTTTAGTCTGAAGATCTAGGAGAAAGGGGTTTTCTGACCGAAATTGGTGAATTGTAACACTAGGTGGCACTTAAACACAGCTAACAAAGACTTTTCAGTCTTGCAGCACACAAAAAACAGTCCAACACATTCTGTTCTAACGTGCAGTTAATTATATCCTCAAACTGATGTCTTGGATTGATATTACTAAACAAACATGTATAAAATGTAATTACAGACAAGTGAAATAAATACTGTAGGCTTATAATTGCAAGATATGTTTTTTTTTTCTTGTAATATGCTACACACCTGTGCGGAGTTTATATAGCTAGTATTTTATTTTGTCATTTTTACTAACATTTAGAATGGCGCGATTTAGCTTTATGTGCTTTTGTTTACTGGTACCAATTTTTACCATATGTCAGTTTTTAAAAAATGGAATGTTTTTATCTACTGGGATTTTAAACCAGCAGTATTTCAAAGGGAAAACAATAAGAAAGGATTTTTTTAATACAAAACCACTTCAAAACTTTTTTTTTTTAAAAAAATGCATATATTTTATGGTTTTTTTCTAATTGCTTTGCTTTCCTCCTCTTTTTTTACTTGCCTTTTGGAGGTACACCTTTATTGCTACAGTAGCTTAATATCCACTTGGAGGTCCCAAGTCTATCTGTCTGCTCATTAACGTTTCTTAAGCGATACCACTGCTAAAACATACCAGGCCTATGGGACAGTCTGAGAGCCGTGAAATCCCGTCAGAGCAGCTTGTGCCATCACCTTGGGTTCTGGCGGTTTTCCTGTCGACTGCCGAAGTGGCCAGCCGCGTTGCATTCAACTGCACGAGCCCTGCGCGAAGCTGCTGTGAGTTACAACAAGCTAAAAAGGCAAAGGGGTGCAAGGAACTGTCCTCCCAGTGCGGGAGCAAGCTAATAAAGCATCAAACCTAGAAAGGGCAAAAATGGGCTGCTTTCCTCTTTCCGCTCACGTTCCAACAGTCGGGGAGTTGCTCTCAACCTTACGGTTGGCAGGTCCCATACCATTCGCTGTTCAGGGTTGCAAATAGTTGTCTTCTCTGTGGTCCTAATAGTAGAGCTGCGATGAGGCTCATAAATGGTAGGACAACCCAACAACACATTCCTGTTGGAACTGTTGAATGACTGGTACACATGTGGAAGTCACACTTGGTTGAAGGAAAATTGCCGATGCGTGACTGTATGCTTAGACGTACTACTGTGAACAATCTGTGTGTGCTTGTTGGCACTGCCCCCAGACATCAGGAGATCTGTTTCAGGTGAACCAGAACCCAAACAACAGACCAGGATGGGCTGAGCACCCATCAACTGGTGCAAAAATAGTTGTCCAAACTAAGGACAGTTGGGTCGGGTTCAGAAGAGTTGGAAGACCTTTGGGAAGAGGAAGAACTGACAGCTGTGAGCTTGAGGGCACAGAGGTGGTGGAACTCCCACTGGTTTGTGTGCTTGTGAAAGTGTGGAGTAAAACTGTGGATCGGGCCAGGCCAAACTCTGTCCAGTATCAAAATAAAAAATAATGGTTGTGGTAGAAGGACACGAGGAAGAGATTTTTTTCTTTATGCTTCAAGTAGAGATAAAAACCTGGTAAATATGACAAAGCTAAGAAAATCAGTATTCAGCTGCAAATTATTTGCCGCCCCCCTCCCCCCCCCAGCTTTTGAGAAAGATGCTTTTAGGTTTTGGAACAGTCTTTCCAGGTGGTGGTAGTAGATATAGCTGTGAAATATAAACTAGCCTAGACAATACTTGAGACAGCTTACTGATACACCCATTCAGTATCGTCAAGGGGATGCGTGCCCTAACAGGTGCTTTCCATCGGTGGTTTCTATGGCATAGCTACTTCTTTTTGAAGAATTCAAGGAAATCGTTTGGCCCTTGAGTAATAACATTAAGCCTTCTCTTAAAAAAAACCAAAAACCTACCGACCTCGACTGACTTTAACAGAAGTACCGGTAGTAGAATGTTTTACAAGTAATTATAAAAACTATTTACAGTAATTAGCTTGAATATAATTGCTTCTCAGCATGCTAGGATAGTAAATTACAGCTTTATTTCAAACAACTCCTGTTGTCTGTTTTCCTTAAACTGAACTCAGGAAACCCAATAAAAACAAACACTTGGAGAACCACCATTCTCCATTCCTGTTTGAAGTATGTCGAATGGGGTTGCTTAGCTTTGATCTTACAAGCAGCACTTCACTTACCCGTGCAGGCTACATCTTTCTTCCCCTGCGCACCGAGAACGTACTCCTCCTGAGAGCAACAAGAGGATGCACGTGAACAAGAGGGACAGAAATACACCTTTTGGCTCTTAAGTGAGAGAGTCACATCAGACAATTTATACACGAGAAGGCTGTTTTTTCCCAGGCTGCCTCCCTAATCAGTGCGGAGAGCACAGCTCTCCTTGACGGTGATGCAGAGCACGAGGCTGAGCGTTTGGAGTTGCTCTGAAGGACCAGAGGTATCTTTCGGAACAGCCGGCATAGGGAGCTTTGGGAAAGTGGCTTCCCCAGATTGGTGCCTACAATTACGTACCTGACCAGTGTCTGATCGTCTGCTTCAAAGCCAACCACAGCTGACGTCTGTCGCACCTTAGCGGAGGTTCACTGGACTTCCTCGAGACTGATCTTGCCAGCTACGCCGACAGAAAGCCGGTCAGCTTTGGCCTGATTCGAGGTTCCTACTTGAAACCGTAGCAAGTTTACTGAGGAGCAAGTCGGTGCCTGCCGATGTTCGTGTGAATCCAATGGCATGCAGGCACTGCCGGTTACTTAAACAGTCTTCCAATTGCTTTCCCACACTGCTTTGAAAGGACTGGATATTTAACTTTGTGTCCGCTCTTGCTCTGGGACGATGACAGACCCCATCTCCAGTTTTAGTCCGTTTGCACTGGGCATACGAGTCAGCCTGTAACTTTTATCCACTGCAAGTAATGCTATTGCCATCTGGTCTTACATTAAAATTGTCTTATTCTGTAATGATGATACATCTACAGAAGCAAAAAGTACTTTGAATTTTAATATACGCATTTATGTGACTGTCAAGATGCCTGATATTAATAGCTTGAATTTTACTGTAAGCAGAGGTGGAAGAAAGAACACCACCTTCACTGTTCTGGCACGGTTTCCTTATGAGCTGAATTCTCAGCCCATAGTTTCTGTCTCTGGTTTTTGCCATACAAACCTGAGCAGGAGTGTTCTGTTTTTTATTTAAGTTTAGATTTTGAATGTTTTTATTATGCGTTTCTTCAATCCCTGAGAGAAATTAGAGAGGCAACAATGCTTCTCTTATTGCATAACACCAACATTTATTGACAATAAAAAGAACTGAACTCGCACAAGACGCCAGTTTCTAATAAACCCTTTTACTAGGTGGTTGTTATGAAGGTTGAGCTTTTCATTTTTTACAAAAGACCCACTCTTTTTAAAGAAAGGTCAGTCAATCTTTTTAGAAAGATTTAATAAATGACTTTTCCCCCTTACCAAATTTAGTCTTTTGTTGAATTGTTTCAGTTCCTTTTAAAGCTTCACAAAAATGTACCTTCTATTATATTTCTTCTAATAGGCTTCTCAGCCTTATAACTGTAATAAATTTGTCAGTCTAGCTTCGCTGAACACTGGACTTGAAAATCCTACCACAACAGATTATAACTATAACCATTTCTAAACCCTTTCAAGAAGTTTTACCCTTTCTTTCAACACATTTTATGTACTCAGCAATTCAGTGAAAATAACCTTTCAGAGTCATTCTTTAAACTCTCTTTCTTGGTGATAGCACAGTCGAGTCATTTGATCAGTCAGTCAGAAAACCCGAGTTCTGTTCCCATCTCTGCCAGGGTGGATTCATAGTCTGAACCAACTCGCTTAAAGCCAATGTTTTCTTAAGTGTTCATTCAGAGGAAATGACCAACTTGACCCATATAGGGCCTGATTTTCAGAGTAGCTGAGTGCTCAGAACTGCAATTTAAATAATTTTGAGCGATGCTCTTAGCACTGCTAAAAAAAAAAAAAAGTCTAATGGCATCTTGTTAGGTAACCAGAAACGAAGACCCTCAGAAGCAGCTTTTATAGCCGATTTTAAAAGATGTGCAAATATCTTTTTTTTGCCTAATCTCCCTCCTCGATTTTGCGTCTATGAAATTTGGTGGGGTTTTTTGTAGGAGAGAAGTTACATTTTTTTAGAAACACAAAATACTGTTTTGATAAACAGTTCTCTTCAGGACATGTTTTAAAGTTTGAACGAATGAATGTAAACAGAATGTAACAAACCCCTTAGAACATTAATAACCATACTAAAAGCATAGAAGCAAGCAGCACGATCGCATAAATCTAAGAAAAGCAAACAGAATCGAAATATCTCAAGCCCTGTGTCATAAAATGAATCAACTTTGCTTTATAACACTATGCAAAGAACAAATAGCAATGCATCACATTTGCTTTGTATGGATGAGTGGGAAGCAGAGAAAGGCTAAGGGTTATCTAAGTAATATAAAAGGGTAATTAATGAATACTTCCAAGGGACACAAATAGTCTGCGCTAATCCCAAATTACAGCACATACTCCATCCTTCAATTTAAACCCCTGTCTCAGGTTGACCCCTAATCAGCAAACGGGGGAAAGGATGGACTACCTCACCCCTCTTTCCTTTGGAGAGAATTGTTCGGCTGAGCTCCTCGCAAGCCCGTCATGGGTCGTTCTACTTATTTGACCAGCTGTGATGGTTACGGTGCGCTTCTGGTCACCTGAGTTCAAGAAAAATGGAGAGGTATACAAAAAGCTTTTAGGATGGTCAAGATAGTGGAGCGAGCTTGTTTTGTGAGATTAAAATGTTCAGCTTATCAAAACAAAAGCAGGAAGAGTATCTGATTGTTTTCTACTAATACGCGAGCAGTGTTAACATCAGAGGAAAAAAGCTTTTTTAGCAAAAAGATAGAGCTAGCAGAAGGACAAACGGATGCAATGAATAAACCTTCTCTTGAGCAGAGAAGTTTGAGGAAGGTGCTTAAGCATCAGACAAGTGAACTTCACGAGCAGCCTCCCAGACAGAATAGAGGGGGAGAGAGAGCAAGAAAATGGATTCATTTTAACACAGGCCTTCATCAGTTTGTGACTGGGAGTCTGAGACATGGCTTTCTGCACGACCTTCAGAGGGAAGCCTGACTTGCAGCGCCCTTCCAGTGGCAAGTCTTTTGTGCCAGCCATGTTCTGCTGAGCAGTGCTGGTGAAATTCCAGAATTGCATCACCAGCGTCAATACTGTAATCCTCTGCTAGTCATCTTTCTGAGAAAATTTGGAAATTAAAGCTCCAAGTCACCTGCTGCTCTGTGCCTCTGGCTATGAATAGTATCGCAGAGGGAAAATCGGCCATAAACCACCTAATGCAGAACTTCTGCAGTCTGCTTGGCTTTGCCTGCCAAGCCAGCCTGCTTGCCGTTGACACCTAGGCCATGTAGGTGTGTAGAGCATTGCCACACCATTCAGGCATTGGGAAGAGAATGTTTTTAACCAAATATCTACGTGTTGTGAAGATCTTTCTGTCTGCATAGGCTTCCTAATGTAAACTGCTATTTGCTGTGATCTCACTGTGAGCTTTATATTACAAAGTCCTACATGACATTATTTGTAGTTAGCTGTTTGTCTGAACCTATTTCATAGCCTAAGGCACAGAAAGGCAGGTGAATGTAAATTGTAGCTTTCAAGTTGGTTTTCAAATGCTGTCAGTTTAAAATATTAAAATAACAGCAAGTTCTAACCACATTCTCAGATTTTCTTGCCCAATTGACTGTCTTTGGCTTTACTGAACAGGGCTCTATTTGTGGTGAGAGTTATGGACAGCACTATAGAGTCCTGGCTTTAAAATAACTGGGTAAAAATGTCAGTGCCCCACCATTGACGTGAAGAAGGTCAGTGTTTGGTTTTCTGTCATTTATGTTTCGGCTTAGCAATAATGTAGCAAAAGAGATTTTCTCTGGAAAGATGAAGCTAAGTTCAGTAAGAAACATGAGAAAATAAATACATTCCAAGGAACGATAAAATTGCTTTCCTTAGGGAATATCATTTATTTTCTTCATTAAACCATATCACAGAAGGATATCAGTTGATGGTTAGCTCTTCACTTTCTGAAAATGGACATGACTCTGGGAAAGCTGTAGAGTTACAGCGATTTATATCAGTTTTTTTCAAGAGCATGTTTTTCTAATTAAATGAGGCTTATGTGGTCACGCTCTGTGTGTGTACGTAGGTGCGCACGCATGCAAGCACACGTCTTTCACGTCTCTTTTTTTGAGTAATTTTTGAAGTTGACCATTTGCAGCCAAATTCAACACCAAGCTTATCAGTCCCAAAGACACTGCAGTTCTGTAAGTTTTGTGACAATAGATGGCTATTCAGAGAAAAAGAAAGGCCGTAGGGAGAGCTTACCACTTGGTAGATGTCAGAGGGTCCAGGTAAGATTTTTTTCCTACCAACTCAAATCCATAAGAAACCAGGCTCCTTGGTTCTGTTATTCATAGAGCTGCTTATCTACTTACAGTGTTTCTGTATTTAAAGCAAGTGAAATGAAATCCGTTTACATAAGCAATCAAACGAGCTGTTGCTAAAACATGGACTGCTGTATAAATCAAGCCGTTAGTGAGATGCCCTAAATTTCCTCTCTGGAAATGGCTTTCTGTAATTGGCTAATCTCTCAAAATAATTTGTGATACCTTTTTACACATTGTGCCAACTGGAATAATCAAACAGGGCTGATTAAAATTATGCTTCCCCAGTTCTATTTAAAAAACATTGTTCGTAACTTTGATACACTTTGAATTGTCTTAGGCTGTTACAGACGCTGAGAAGGGACTGTCGTCTCTGCGCTCTGCACGGCCAAGTGAGGAGATGGTTATTCGTCTCTCTTCATGTATGAGAGACTGCGGGTGTTCCCTGTAGGAAAGATCGTGAAAGCATTGTTGGGATCCATGGCCTAAATCCCACACAGCATGCTGTAGGTAGCAAGGCATATCAGCACAATGGGTGCTGAAGGTACCTCCCAAAAATGTAATCTCCGGCAGTAAAGGATCATTTTCAATATAACCTGAGTATTACGTATCAAGCACTTTTGGACACTAGAGGAGTCATTTCTGGGGCACACCTCCCACTGCAGATATAGCATAGAATTAGGAGTAACATTCATTTAAAAACAGAGACCAGATGAAGAAAAGAAACTATAGGAATCCATTCTGAAAGGGAACTGAGTATATTTTAAAAAATGAAGAGCTACTTAATTTGGGATAGTACAACTGGAATTATACAAGTCAGGTTGTATTCATTCACTGAGTCTTTTTTAGAGAGGCACTGTGAGAGAGAACCAGAGTGAATCAGTAAAGAGACATTTTAAAGGACTTCAGTTCTACTCCCTTGCTTTTGGCTTTTCGGCTAACTGCTGTTGTCCATGTGCCTTCAGTCTTAGCCAGTGGGGTGGGAGGAGTGGAGAAGAGCACGCACACCGCACCAGATACCCACAACCCGTGCTGACCAGAAGCTGCAGCTGGCGATCCACTGTGTCATGCCACACCATCTCACACTAGTGTCTCTGTGTGTGATAAAAGCAACGTATTGCTCTTGAGCTTCATCCTTTTTTTGTGCTCTGCAGAGTACCCAAACCAAGGGAAACCTCAAAGGCTAACAGCCACCAGTACGGCATACAGCATGCCGTTCTTGGGGCCGCAGCTCGAGCAGCCTCTGGCCAGGCAATCCCTGTTCCTCCGTGGGAGTCTGCAGAGCTGAGTGTGTGACCAGGCTGTGTGGCAGTGCCAGGAGCAGCTCTCACCAGGCACTTGAACCAGAAGCTACTGCAGAATTTGCTCTTCTCGGCTAAGAGAGCATTAATTGCTAGTGTTTACAATAGGGCAGAAAGGAAATACCCATCTAAGGATGTGCTCTGCACCTTGTTTTGAGCACCCCTGCCCTGTTCTTCCAAGCTGAGGTGCTTTTGCCACAGAACCTAAGTGCTCCTGTCTCAGCCTGATAAGTAACCCTGTATAAGGAATTACCTTCTAACATATCGTGTGCTTGCAAAGCCCACACAAGTTCTGAGAAAAAAGGAGGGTGTCTTTCCCCCTATAATTTACTGAGAGTTTTTGTTTGTTTATTTGGTCTCATTGCATATGCTTGCAAGACTGTGTGGAAATACAACCCGTGGAAGGCTGGGAAGTTATGATAACATATGCCTGCCTTCTCATCATCTTCTTGCTGTAGTCTGTGTTTAGATTTCATTCACTTGCTTATAGAGAAGCAATTGGATTAGTTTTAGAAAAGGCCTCAGCATGATATGGGGGTGAGGAGGAAGAGAGACAATGAAAGATCTGACAGCCACGAGACTGACATTTACAATAAATGCGGCTTGGGAAAATTATTTGTTTACTTGAGTAAAATTTTTAAAAGGCGTTTTGATTACGAACTACTTTCTAGGCCAAAAGACATGTCTGAAAATCAGATTAATCTCAGTGGAAACACTAAGTTAGAAATGGCATCATTCTTTTTAAACTGTCAAAATGTTCTACAAAGCCCCATTTGTAGTTATGGAAAAATGAGGCACACATCATAGAAGTGCTTTAGAAAGAACCATCCATTTGCAGTCAGGGCGCAGGATTCGGATCTGTTTGCCATGACACCATTGATGTTCCAGACAGATCTTCCCAACATAACACAGGCAGAGAAATCTGTATTACTGAGAGTGTAGGAATATTCGTACTGTATCCTGTTTCTGAGAAGGGACAACAGAGGATATCCAGGGAAAGTGATAAAAAGCAACAGACATTAATTCTTACCAAGCTCTGACAGTCTGTAGACTGGGCACATCCTGAACCAGAGATCGTATCCACATCTTTGTGTTTACTCCTCAGTTTAAACCCCTTTGCATAAATGTCTGAGGATAAGGTAAAGAGCACCATACATAAATAAAGAGCAAACCTGTCTCTTTATTATGCATCCACACACTGCTACTGATGATGCACATGGGTCCACAGCTAAGGTCCCAGGATACCACTACCACAGAATAATTACTATTCGTCATAAATATCTTTGTCAGAAGACTGAAATGGATATGCCTAAAATTGCTCAGGAAAATATGCAGTCATGCTGAAAGCCGAGAGATTTAGCGATAAGGTGACAATAAAATCTTGGCTCCACTAAAGTCAAAATGAACTTTGCCAGTGGCTTCAGTAAAGCCCAGATTTTTGCCTTGAGATTCTGCCCAGACCAGCTGCTCTTCTGGATGTCCTGGGCGCCTCTCTCGCCTGAAGAGGCTCCAAGGAAAGGTGTGCTGTCATGAATTCAGAAAAATGGATTTTAACAAGCGTGTGCGCACCATGAACGGCTATGCTACTCGTTTTGTGAACAGCCTACTCTTTCCAGCTTTGCTATTAATTTTCACAACGTCAGATACTGCAGCTGAGCGCTCATGGTTGTCAGCGTTTGCATTCCACCTTGTAAGGGAGAACTGGCATAAAACATTCAAGTACAGAGGATTTTGTAAAAAAAATGTTGGCTTGCTATTTAGATAGCACTGGAAAGTGACTGTTCTGAAAAATGAAAGACCCGAGCATAAACTACATTTTTTTCCCAAGCTTTCCATCTTCTGTACATACAAATCTGGAAAAAAAAACAAACCCAAAACACTCCCAGCCCTTCTTTGGCAATTTCTCCAGCCATTTTACAGCGAGTGCTTCTGCTTGTAGGTTTAATACTTTATGTTGTGGCCGTTTTAGTGAAAAAAAATCTATTAAGGGCACGGCTGACATGGACAGAAAACACGATTGAGTGTACTGGTGAAGCTGCATCTTTAGGCACTAGACAGAACTCCTGTGAAAGGAGGATTGAAGATACCAGCTCAAAGATGGGGAGGAGAGCAGAGATGGCCGTCGCTGTGGTCTCACCGCTGTACTCAGACCCACAAACCTGTGCAGAGCTCTGCTGACTCTGAAGACTGTCAGCAAACTCTTGGTCTTCTTCCCAATTCTCTCTATGCCGATACAACGGCAAGAGCTAAGCTTCTGCTACAGGCATCAGTTGCCGTGTGGGGAAATGCGGTACATGGATTATTGATAACCACGTCCTAGGAAGAAGTGGAGCCCTCCAGAATATCAACAGCATGTGATAAAATCTAAACGAGGAATGCATAATGAAGCTGGTATTAGCTGCACAGAGAAACTTCTTAGTGCTTGAGTGCTGCCTGTTTGTGCTGTAATCTGTCGCAGTCCATACTGCAACCTTATAATAATGATAGTTCATAAATTATTGATAGATAATATGAGCACCTAACAGGTAAGAATAACGTGGGTTACAAGCTCATCAGCAGATAATGCTCTACTGCAGTAATAATCAACCTGCTGAACTCTGTAATGACCTATAACAATTGAGACCTATTTGTGAAAATATTAATTCTTACTGACTATATAAATGGAAGTTTAATGCAAAACATGGCAGTAATGGGCATATAATAGGAGATCACTTTTTTAATACTATTTTGTCTTTCAGCACTTGCTTATGCTTGACAAGATCCTTCTGTAAATAGGAAACGTGTCAGCTAGAACTCAGGTGCGAGGAGAAAGAGAAATTTCTTTTTCTTCTACTGTTGCATTGTTAGGAAGCTCAGGTTTTGAGCAGGGCAGAGGCAATAACGGTTTCATGAAAAAAAAAACCAGTTTGTTACAACAGTGCATAGAACAGCTGCGTGGGTAAGTTGGGTTACGTAGAAATGATGTCCTCTGGAAGTCACCCCCTGCAACAACTATTCCATATCAATCAAATCGTATCCCCTAACTGGAGGTGGAGAGCTGGGTGTCTACATGGGGCAATGGCCTCCTGTGCCAACCTGGTCACTAAGTACCTCACACCCTCCATGGATCTCAGGTTCACGTGGATATCTGAGAAAGACTTGGGGGTTTGTATGCTTAACAAAAAAATCGTAATTGCAGGAAGGCTAAAATTCCACTATCTTGATGCTCATTACTTTCTAAATTCCCTCAAGTCTGGGGCTCAAAAAATGGTTTTGGGAACGCAGGATGTAAGCTAGAATAGTTGTAATGACATGGTGTGAAACCGATCATTATCCGTTTTACACAAGCTGCAAATTAATTTTTTAAATCCACAGCAAGAAGTTAAGAGTAAAAATAAAGTGTCTGGAATTCTTTTATCTGGAAGTCTGCTGCCATTCAGCTCAGGAAGACTACGGATGTCCCCAGTGCTGTGGAGGTGCCACCCTAGAGAGGCTATGGATTTATTGCCACTATTCTCTAAACCCAGCATGGAGGAGCTGACTATATAGTTTTACAGCTATATGTATATTCTCATCTCCTGTGAGAAGCTGAACTGCAAGGATGCTACCGGCTCTGCACTATGGCTGGGACAAGCACTTAACAGCGTGGATGCGGCCTACCTTTAGCGGAATAACAGTAGGTCTTTCTTCATATTGCTTTGCAAGAGTTCTTTGTGTCCTTCACCGGAAACTGAAGTCAACAAAGGAATGGATAGGAAGGATTTTAGTGACTGAACTGGCTTATCTTCTGATATTGTAACAGTAGATAAAATTAAACAGAAAAAAACCCAAACCCACAAAAATCAGAACAAACCCCTTCCCCCAAGCAATAGCATTTTCAGTCATTATACTGGGAATAACATGCAACAATAGGATTATGATGACTGCAAATGTACCATATTGAAATAAAATTAGTTTAAAAGGCAGGAACAATATCATCATCAGGTAGCTTTCTTGCAAGGTGGAAAATAGCTTTAATAACTTTATTGTTGGAACTAGTCTAAAAAATATAAAGGCTTTCCCCCCTTCACTCCCCCCAATACAACAGAGATTGTGTTAAAAGCAAGACCTCTGGGTCTAGAGGGCTTTTTTCATGTTCCCAGCCTATGGGATGCATACAAGGGCTATGGCATGCAGCTGAAAAATCAGCAATGCAGAGTGTTGAAACCTCATTCAGAGATGGGTGTATTTCAGAGTACAGAACCAAACAGGAATATTCATTATATGGAAAGTTAATGCATCATGCTGCCTAGGAAGGATGCTGAGAGGTGGCACAGGAAAATCAATAAAGATTGAAGTCTCTGTAAGTGCAGGCAGAATGTGGAATAAGAGCTCCAAAGGCAAGGAAACCAATTGCCAAAGTTAATACCACACTTTTGGGCCATGCTTTTTGGACATACTAAGAAGGAAATAACATAATGGGACTTTGCTCTCTATGTTGGAAAGAGACCACTGTCTAGTGTGAGGAAGAAAAGCAGGTGAGAGATGATTCAGGCAGAAAATTTGGGCAGGGGTGGCTGCGTGCTCAGGAAGACGTCAGCTCTGCTCAGGGGTCTTCATTACTGAGGCTGTGATTAAGTGCCTGTTATTAACAAGTATCTGGCCAAAGCACCCAGAGTGGTGGTTTTTATGCCAGATGTGAGAGAACAGACCTTCCTCACCTGGTGTAAAGTCCGTGGGGATACAGATGCCCCAAAACAAATTTTTGAACAAACTAGAAACCACCAGAAGGGCACTGGACCGGGTCAGCATTTTGTGCCATGTGTTTGTGACTTTGTGATCATTTGCAAAATTAGCTTTATCATATTGTGGAACGTGGTCTTCCTCCCAGATACCTGCAGAGGCAGGGGCATAAAACCAGGGATCATCTGAAAGACATAAGGGCATAAAAAGTGGGGAAGCACTACTAATATCCCTTATTTGTGAACTTTGGTGTAATTTGAACAACTTTACGCCATTTATATTAAACCACCATGTTCTTTTCACTTGTCATTTTGGAGCTTATTCTTTTTCTTTTTGTCATACTTTTTATGTGACAAACTCCAGCTTAATATATTTTTTTGACAGTTACATACTTAATCTTCCCGATTCCTGTGGATACCAGCACAACAATGTGTTTCAGAAACTATTAAAGCTGATGAATCAGAGACCAGTCATTGATCTTTGCTGGCAACTGGAAGGCGCTGAGCCCTGGCTGATCAGGCGCCCATGACTCAAGCTGCGGAATTAGGAGGAAAATTCTGGTGGATAGAGAAAACTGTATTGCGACAGGGCTCTGCTCATCTGACCAGGTTAGGTTGAATCGGTTATTCTTCCTACACAGCCATAAAATGTTCTCCCAGTTCACTGGGTGAATGCTATGAAGATATAATGACCTGAGAGCTGGCTATGGCACTCTGCTATTGTGGAGTTGTTATGATGCAAGAAAGATACAGGACATTTTTTAACACATGTACGTTGTAAACACAAGTAATGAGCTAAACAAATGTTGTAAAACTCTTTAAACTGATACCCTGCGTGAAACCAGTTAGGTAACTTTGTGGTGTGCCTCATTCTTTCCAAACACATTACACAGTAGACTACTATGAGATATGTAAACCTATTGGATGAATAAAACCCTGCCTATTGCAAATGTACTTGCGATGACAATGAACAAAGATTGAGAAGAATTTAAGTTTTTTGTTACCCCGTGGCATTATCAATGAATGCAGTCATTTTAGCTTCGTAATATAAGAGCCTACTGCTACAGATCTCAGGAGCTACGTCATTGCTAGGAGGTCAGCAGCATTTATGAAGTGCACACAGGATCTATATAACCTGATAGTAGGCAAGCCACCTGCATCCTTTTTATTTCAGAAAAAGAAAAGAAAAGAGGGAAAAAAAAAAGAGCAAAGATTTACTTATGGCCAATTTCACAGGCTGCAATCAATTTACAGGTCACTAGGAGACTTTCAGGCAAAGTCATAACATATGTCTAACAGGCTCAAAGTAAGAAGCTATCTAGAAAATTGGATTTAAGTAATAAGGAAGCTTATTTAAAGCACTAAAATTCAGAAGGCAGAGCCTTTCATAACCGAAGTTACTGAACTTTTAAGAGTTTTCATTATTTCCCTTTCCCCCCAATGGTGTTTTTCAGCTTGAAGGCTAGTATTAAGCAAAATTAAGGACAGTCTTTGCTAGTTGCAAAGTGTGATAACATTTCTATACCAAACTAAATAAGGTGTTAAATACCTTAACCCTTTTGTTCTGTGTCATTTTTATACGGCTTGCTATATTGCAGGTGCAATAGCCAACAGCTTGTTTTGGTCACAGTCACACCCATGGCATTTGAACACATGGGACGGTCTGCAACCTGATGTTCTCTACAACTGTGGATTTACAGTGTCATGAATGAAATTATATTTAATCTAAATGACATTAAATGATTTTTTAAATTAAAACTACAGCTTAGAATCAAAGTGTTCTTCTGATGATCGGACTCAGAGTTCTGACACTGAGCCAATACCGTTAAAGATAATGATTTGAGCCTGTTAGGAAAAATTCCTGGAGGGCGAAGCTGTGTGGTGCTGATGGTCCCATCAGGCTGCATGTAATGAAGGCCTCAATTTACTGTTTTTCTATGGTTTTCTATTCTTCTTCATCGTCTGCTGATGAAACCTGATAAGCACCTTGTTACAGAAAATTGCTCATTTATCTAGTACATGCAGGACACCCCTGTTCCATCCCTCTTGTGCACTGCATAGGAACCTCCGTACAGAGAGAAAACAGCCAGGCTTTCTTTAAGAGATCATAATTTTCCTCCCATGCATTGGCTGAGAGAACGCGAAAGATCTCATTTTATCCTGCAATCAAGCTCGTCAGCTCTCCCCTCGTTTTTCCTTCTCAGCAAGGAGCTGAAGAGGATTGCAGTCTTCCCCTCTTGCAGAAAGAAGGGGCATGCAGCATCTCGGAGCTCTGGTGCTGAAACAGGGATTGTCTTTGTCACCAGTATTTCCTGCCTCTCTAAAGGTCTGTGTGAAGGAAGCACCTCAGCCACCAGACGAGAACACGCTGACCACCATAAGTGACTGTGGGGCACGCCAATTTCTTACTTTAGCAGACTATCAAGTGGTCATCTATGTCCCCCACACAGCCTCCTGATTACCCAGTGTGATAATCAATAGAAAACGGGCTGGTCAGATGTTACTGCTGTTGCCACCCAAGTAGTTGCTGGAGCTGTCACAAGCCCCTTAACAGCACGTGGAGGTGTGACAGGCAGTTGGGCAATGGATGGTGCAGGGAGGGACTGTGGGTCTGTGTGATGCATGGCTGGGAAGCCACAGTTTCTCTATCAGGATGTGAAAATATTTTTCAAGAGGCTGTACTAGATTTCTTACAGCATCTGGGTTTCATTTGGAGATTCCCTCTGTTGCCTTAGTGTTGCATTCCCCCCGGTCTGGCTAGTGTGACACCAGCTGACAAGACTGCACATCACCTTCTATACACATATGGTACCTATGACCAGAGCAGCAATACCGTTTATGGAGCAGTACCGAGAGAGTTGCCATCAGCTGTCTCAAATGCATCCTAGGCCAGATTCATGGGTAGGAAAAGCTTTAATGCTCTTTTCACTCCTGGCTGCTGGCGTCATCCCCTGATGGACCCAGAGAAAGCTGGGACCCATAGGCCCTAAACGGTGCAGAAAAACATCTACATTACATACGAGCCTGTGCAATCAGAGCCTGCTGGCCCTCATCTTTCAGATGGGGCATCATTTTAGATCATAAAAACCCAGCAAAACAGCTGGTGGAGGGTTGTGCCACGTTCCCTTCTATCAAGCCTTGGGCTTCCAGCCAATAACGCTATCCTTCCAAGACAAAACACACGTACCTTCTGGCTTTCTTCTGATGTTGACTCAGAAACTCTCTCTTTCAGCAGCTCCTTAGATATAGGAACAAAGTATTTATGATTAGATACTGTACAAGAATATCCTGTGATATGGGACATATGACCAACAGGTTTTGAATTTGGGAGTGACAGAAATTATGAGCCATACAGAAAGCATGGCTCACAGACACAGAGACAGTGAAATATGAAATATTGGAAACCGCTCCCATAAGAGACATGGAACTGAAATGCAGAATCTTTTCAAAATTCAAAAACGTAACATAAAACACCAGCAAAGCAGGCGTCAACTCCTAAACAAGGATTTCAAGACATAAGGAAGATAACAACTTTAGAAAAGAAAAGCAAGCCCAGTGACTGTCAGATTAATTGAACACAGTGTCAGGAAAGATTGCTTTGTGAAGTGTTGCTTCTTAAAGCGGTAGAAAGTCAGAAAGACATCAGAAACATTGATTGGCAGCAAAGGGGAAACAGAAACCACAAGTGATCAATAAGGCAGCTGCCAGCAGGTGGGGGTGACACGTCAGTGCACGAAGCACTTCGTGGAGCTTGAAGTGGCTAAGTAATAGGACTGGGACCAAACCATTGATCAAAATTATTTTTATGTTGCAAAAGGTCTTGAAAGTACACCTTCTGGCATTCGAATCCATTTAATAAAAACGCTGCTGTTACTTGTGCCTGCTTAGCATGACTGCTAGCAGCCTCTGGAAGCCTTAAAGGCTAAACTCATTAAGCTATTTATTACAGAAGAAGTTGGGATCTCCTGATACCACCAATTAATTCAGGCGTGCTGTTAGTAGTGGGAAGAGCTGGTAAATCATATCTTTGTTGCCAAAGTATTAATGAAAACTGCTTGCTACATGTTTCCACTGGATGTAGGTCTCAGCCAGGCCTCTTCCCCAGCACAAGCACAGAACCCGGGCGCTTTCTCCAAGGCTTTGCCTTTTGTCCTGTCCTCCGCTCCTGCCTTTGTTGCTCACCAGGCTGGCTGGGGAGGACCAGGGACCGAAATGCTGCGCCGCCAGAACAGCGACAAGGTTTGCGGTGTAGGGGGCTGCTGCTGAGCTCGACTCAAGGCGAGGGTAAGTTAGCGAGCGGCCGCCCCGTGTCCCGCGGGGAGCGCTGCCCCGTGTGCTGTATGTGATCTGGCCAGCGGCAGGGTGGGGGCTGCGCGTCAGAGCTGCTGCGGTCTAATGAAAATGCAGTTTTTCATTTAAGGGGCTGCCGTGGGTCGTCCTGGTCTCTGTCGCTGCTACAGACGGATCTTTGTTGCGTCACTGCCCTAGGCGATGTTCCCACTGCCCAACCCCTACCTTCCTTGCGGCTGTTCAAGCTCTCCTTCTTGTCATATCTACCAAAGATGTAGGGAGGTTCCACCCTTCCTTCAGGAGTGGTGGTCTAAATACCAGGAGACACTCTCTCAGGCTGCCCTCTCCTGCATTTCACTGGGCAACATCCCGGCTCATCCTGTCTTTGCTCACAGGATTTCCAGATCACTGACCATTCCTCTTGCTCTCCTTTTGCCTGTCTTCAGCGGGGTTTCGCTTTTTTCCTATGTGGCGCTCTCTCCCTTCAAGACACACCTTTAAACCTGCTGTGAGTAGGACGGGAGGGTTTCCTTACCGGGTCCCAGGTTAGACCTGCCAGGCCCGCGTTCCTCTTTCTCTTGCAGCAAGCGGTGCTGCCTCCTGTTCAGCTTGCCATCAGCTCCATTGTGCAGGCACTTCCCGGACAAGTGCTATTTAAGCAGCTTTCTCATACTGTTGCTACGAAGCGCTGTGTACCCACCTACCTGTGCGTGCAGGGGCTGCTGTCTTCTCCACGGAGATACGGCAGCCAAGCGGGGCAGAGGAGCCTGCCCCTGGCCTGAAAGGCGTGCAGAGGGCACTGGGCTCTTCTGGCTGCTGTAGCATCCCCCAGGGCAGGCCTGGCAGGCAGGGAAGCAGCTCCCTGCCCTCCCACCTGCGCTCCCAAAGCAGCAAGGCAGAGGGATCCTGCCTGTGGGCTGGTGTTGGGCTGTCACTGGGATCAGCAGGAGGCAGTGCCCTGGAGCAAGGGCTGGAGGAAGCACGCCACAAAGTCAGGGGCTTTGTAGGAGTCAGCGGGCTGTGCTGCTGGCACTGCGGTGTCCCACTGATCGCAGTCCCCAACAGTGTCCCAGGCTCCTTCTTTCTCCCAGTCAACCAGAACATGGGCCTTACAGGTGAGAATGCAGCAACACGAAAGGCGGCGGACATATAGTGTATTGATTTTAACCAGCAATTTTACGTCAACAAGCAATTTCATTTATTGATGTTGTTTGTCCATGTGCGAGTACTGCTCCGGAGGCTGCGTGCTGCCTTGTTTCCAAAGGCTCCATCAGGCTGGGCAGCTGCCGTGCCCCCGCTGCAGGCAGGCACGCCTCCGGGCTCACCGCTGGCAGCAGAGCTGAACGAGAGCGTATCCGCAAACCCAAGCGGTTTTCCCGCGAGAACAACGAAGAAAGTTACACGTGCACTCAGCGCAGAATCGGCGTGGGAGGCGGGATGCGGAGCTGCCGAGGTTTTGTTGCGAAACGCCGAGCATGGGTGGCGTAACGTGCGCCCGTGTCAATGACGGCTCTTGGCTCAGATGCGGCGGGGAGGTATGACTACTAATGCACTCCATGGGGAATATTTGCGGCTTTATCTCTAGGATTTGGAACATCTGTCCCTCCCTCCTGGTCTGCCTGAGATGGCGACAAGTCCTTCTGCTTTTTCTACCACAGCTCTGGGGTTAGTTGAGCAGTGAGTAGATGCAGGTTACCACAATAAATCAGGGGAGGGTGGCTTGGTGGAAGCCCCTGCTCCTCCAGGCCGACATCTGCCGATAAAGCAGGGTTAGAGCTAAGGAAGGGCACACCCAAAGGAGCCGGCAATAACGCTCAGGCTCCGAGGTCTGTTCTGAATGGCGGCAATCCCCCTTCCAAAAGGGATTTTGATGGGTCACAATGGTCTGGGGAGGACCAGTGGCGGAGAGGGAAGGGGGTTACTGGCAGCTCTCTAATCGTCGGAGACAATTAAGAAAGGAACGGTGATCTCCGCTGTCGGTGACTGGGAGACAGCTCCCAGCTGAGTACTGCTTGGAAATCTGAGATCTAATTAAAGCAGGCCTTGGATCTCATCATTCTTCCTGCACGCCTGGGACAATGAAATACTGACTCGCGCATCTGTTCTGTATGTGCGTTTGATGCAAATAAGGGAGAAGTCTGTAAATACATCAAAAACCATACTTTATTTTATGTATAGCAATACAATTTACATATTAAATAACACTATAATAGAATGATTTGATATAGTTTAACATAACAAAAAGAAGATTCTTCAAGTTACAAAAAACCCCCAAACAAAAGCCAAAACAAAAACGAACAAAAAATCTCCCTCAAAATACTCCCTCCCACCCTCTCCCCAAACCAAACACCACATTTTTTTTTTTTCTGAATGGATCAATGAGACAAACGTATCCAGTGACTGGCTAAGTCTAATTCCTATTGCACACACTGACAATGGAATCAAAAAAAAAA
>VZTL01068280.1:13972-55487 GCA_013400535.1 Scopus umbretta | reverse complement strand
TTTTTTTTCTTTTCCTAAATACTATTCCCTGCAGATAGCTCTTAAAAGCTGGCGGCACAGTGAGTGGCAAGGACAGATACACAGACTCTCTCCCCATCGTGCTGTCTGTGGGTGTTCAGGCAGTATCTGGCCGGCTGGGAGCCCCTTTCGGCTCCCTTTGGTGTGAAAGTGGGGGATCGGCATGCTCTCGGCTTTTTCTTTTAGCCATTTGGTTTCTAACCTTTCCTGCAAAGTGCTGATTTGCAGACGGTCCCGGTTGTGATGGCTGTTTGATCTGCAGCCTGTCCCCTGGCGTCCCCATCAGACCTGACCCACGGCCCCAGACAACCGCAAAGCCACACAAGTACGGAGTGGATGCAGCCCTCCAGCCTCAGCCACGGTCTGCGACGGGCAATACCCTGCTGAGATTTGGTCTGTAACAGGGTGCCTTTCGGGTCACGTAGGACCTTTGGAAATACCCACCTTTGGGCTTTTTCTAAAAATACCAACCAACGGCCACAATCCAACCCATTTAGGTCATACCCTTGGCTTTCCCTCCTGCCTAAATACCGCTTTCCAAAGCAAAACCTGCCCATGCAAACAGAAAATGGCCACTTTGTATTTCTGAAGCAACTGCCTTCAGTCCAGGCCGGAGTTTTCCGGCTCTGGAAACCCTTTGCCCCTGCCAAAGCCTAGCAGCAGCAGCACCAGCACCAGCAGCAGCAGCAGAACCAGCGGCAGAACCAGCAGCACCACCAGCACCACCAGCAACAGCACCAGCACCACCAGCAGCAGCACCAGCACCAGAACCAGCACCAGCAGAACCAGCGGCAGAACCAGCAGCAGGACCAGCACCAGCAGCACCAGCAGCACCAGCAGCAGAACGAGCGGCAGAACCAGCAGCAGGACCAGCACCAGCACCACCAGCAGCAGAACCAGCGGCAGAACCAGCAGCAGGACCAGCACCACCAGCCGCAGCACCAGCAGCAGCAGCACCGCGGGGCCGCCCCCGGCGCTGGGCAGCCCCGGCCCCACCGGCAGGCGCCAAAAACCGCTGCAGCACTGGAGCAAAACGGAGTTAGGAGGACACCGTGTGACTGGCGAGCCCAACTACAAGCGTTTTAACTTGCTGTAAGACTTCGGGTGCTGGGAACCGTTTCTCTCAAGGGCTCCCAGTGTTTTGTTTGGTTTTTGTTTTGTTTTGTTTTAGCTATTTCACTGCCTCCTTTTTTCTTGCCAGAGGAGAAAACATCAAGGTAATCTAGGCCACCTCTAAAGTTTAATTGGATTTGGTTTTCTCCTCTACCCAAGACTAGGAATGTGCTAGCACCTAATGTGCAACAAGGTCTTGAAGAGTAAAGAGACTCCCGGGGACAGCCCCCCAGGAGGACGGAGCAGGGCGTCATCCCCTCGGCCCTTGCCGAGCACCCCGTTGTGAGTGGGGAGCGTTTTCAGGAGGACGAGGGTGGTCCAGTGATGAAGGGCATGCATACACCACCAGGATCCTGAATGGGACCAAAACACAGTCCTGCTTCTTAGTGGCCATGAGGCTTTGGTGCAGCTGCCCTGTGGGGCCACATACAGTGTACCGTGCCGCATTTTGGCCGAAGTTTGTTGATGAGTGGAAGTGAAGGCTCTTCTCAGACAGCCCTGTGACCAACGAGGTGAAGACAGGACCAACCATCCCACCAGGAACAAGCACAGTTGCTGTCACCTGGAGAAAGAGCAAAGGGATTACCACAATGGCAGCAGGAGCACTTCTACCTGTGCATGGACTTCTTCTGGTGCCCTTAAATACAAGCCTTACACTGCCAAAAACAATCCCAACTTGGTATTTCTGCAGGGAGAGAAACCTTCCCTGCAGGGCTGGTGCCCAGGGACAAGTGTGGCCATTACCCGCCACGGCCCCACACTGAGCTCCCGCAGCCAGGGAGTGCGGGGAGCAGCAGGCTGGGGGACAAGGAGGGAACGTCCCATGGCAAAGCCAGAGGTGCTGGTGGTTGCCAAAGCAGCCAGGTGAGAGCACTTGGGTGTCCCCGCTGCAGTAAGTGCACCGACCCTGCCAAAAGGAGCAGAGGCACCCGAGTGAGTGTGGCTGCCATTAGTTGCCTACCCCATAACCAAGCAGCTCATCTGCTGGGGTGCGTGGGGCCAGGCACTGTGCCTTGCTGGCCAGGCAGTGCCATTTTCTGCCCAGGCTGGAGTCCTCAGTGCTACTTTGGCAGCAATGGGTTGGGGCAGGAGGACCAGGGTGGCTGAGGGAGGGCTGCTGGAGCCAGCGCTGTCAAGGTCATCCTGGCTCAGCCAAGGGAGCTCAAAGACAAATGGAAAAATCCAAGTTAGATGTGGTGATTGCACACAGCTCAGCCTCAGGCAAGGAATAACCTTGCAAACTATTTAAAACTTCCCTTCCTCCCCCCCCCCCCCCATCAAGTGCCTATTAAAAATAAATAATTAATGGAACAAAACTTGGCTTTTGCCATATGAAGAAGCATTCAGACTTCTGAGCCACAGAGTGTCTGTGTCACGCAGCTGGCATGGGGCGAGTGCACCACGGGCATGCTCAGCAAGGGGCTTGGGGAGCAAGCTCCCACCCTGCCAGGTTGGCCCTGGGCTTCGATGCAAGGCTTGGGAGCTGCTGGGGAGCCGTCAGAGCACCGGGGTTGCAAAAAACAAGTAAGAGCAGCCTCACTTTGATTTGTCCATGTGTGCACACATACACAATGTAAATAATGATTATATTATAATGTATAATAAAATTATTGCAAGTGATAGAAATATTTATAGGTGATAGTACATGCATTATATGTAATATGTATATGTGTATAAAGCATGCATTACCAGAACAATTAAACCGCATTTATGATTATACTTACATATTGTATGTTGAGTGATTATATTTGTATATGACTGCAATACTTAATAGCCATTTGGTTTATGTATGTCTACACATGTGTGTGTGTGTGTGTGTACACCATCGTATTTATTATATAAACAGATAGATACCCCCCACCATACAAGAGGGAGCACCTTCCCTTCCTGCAATGTTGAGCTTCGCCACGGTCCAACATGGCTGAGCAGCTGATGGCGAGGCAGCCCCTTCCTCGGAGTGCCGCTAACAGCTCTGCTCGCTCCAGCCGCCCCAGGCCGGCCGGCGCTTTCCTGTGCTGCGGATATTTCCTGCCCAGAGCCGCCGCTGCCCCCATCCCTGGTGGCCCATGTGAAGCTGTTGAGTTTCTCCTTCCAGCGGAACAAAACTGAGCTTCGGTGATAGGGAGGTTTCCTTCCAGAGCTTGCTGTGCACCACAGATTGGGTTGTTTACCAGCTGGAGGATTAAATAGACTTCCATTGAAGGGAAGAAAAAAAAAATATGTAAGTGTTTTCAAGTATGTCTCGGAAGCGGTGTCTCGCTTGAAGGAGGCTTTTCAGACTTGCTTGTGTTTGCTGGCTGGCACTTCACTTGTCCCTGGTAAGGATGCTGCATCTCACACAAAGTGGAGTTTCTGGAAAAATACTGTATTAGGATGGAGGCAGCGAGTGGAAGCTGGGGGGGGAAGGGGAAGGAAGAAAAATAAATGCTTTGACTATCCCTGAAAAAAAGCCCTGCTCCCATTTCTCTCTATGGCTGGTGACAGCCTTTCCTCTTCTTTTCTTGCAAAGAAAAACCCTTCTGTGCCCAGGAATGGGGGAGCCCCTGACCACCCTTCCTCTCCGACACAGCTGGGATCTCCCTGAGGTGCCAGCAGCCATCCCAGCACCCAGCACCCCACCCAACACACCGGCCTCGCGGTGGTGCAGGGCAGGCACCCACCCCTCCCAAACTCCAATGCCCTTCCTCAGCCACCATCCCACAACACTGACATGAACCTGAGATTTAGTTTATTGGGGGATAACTAGTGGCTGATCTCAGGAGTGAGCCTAAACTGTGCTGCTAATACACTGTAAAGCAAAAACAACGGGGATAAAAAAAAAATTTACATTTTTTTCACTACCTCCTCCTGCAGCCTGGATCAGCAGCCATCAGATGGCTGCACAGGGCTTGGAGGACTCAGTAGAAAGCAATTTTTTTTTTTTTAATTTCTGCTTTATTCAAAAACAGCCAGTCTCATTCTTCTGCCAACACTCCACATTTGCCTTTATTCCCTGTAGAGATTAAAACAAGGTAAGCCTTCGACGGGGATCTCGTAGCATTTGATGGGTTTCTCAGTCCAGGGTATGTGCTGAGCCCAAAAGGGCAGGTCAGCAGCCAAGGACTAAAGAGCAGCAAGAAAGGAGCTCTCTTCTCCCACCTCTTTCTTTTTAAGAAAGTTGCTTATTTGGGAGTTGTGAGAACTAAATACAAATAAAAGTCACTCTCGGCTCAAACGGAGGTGCTGGTGACTGTGGCGGGGTGGCTGCAACCCAGTGAAAAGCTGGGCACAGTAATGACACAGACACAGCAGCAGAGGAGCCAGGCCCACCGCTGGCAGTGACTTTCCGGCTGGGTTAGATTAAAGACAGAAATCACTATGAAATGTCCACGCCCCATCTGGGCTCTGCTACCCACACAGGTTTGCTCTGAAATCCTGTGAATTTTGTGAAAGAAAAGGGAGGAAAGCAACCCTCTCTCCAAATCTCCTCCCCAACAAAATAACTCCAATACAACACCACAGGGAGCATAAAACCAGGTAGGGCCTGCTGTGATGTACTGAAAGCTCTTAAAAGCTGAGGATCCTGCAGGCATTTAAATGCCAAATCTCTGCTTTTAAGCGGAGGGAAGGGGGACAATGCCTGGACAACTCAGTGGCTTCTCACCCTGCTGAGATGGCGGCTCCGCTCCATGCCACCCTGCCAGCAAGGCAGCCGGTGCCAGGGGGAGGGAGGAGTGCTGCCCCTCGCTGGAAGGGCTGGGGGTGATTTCTGGGAGGAGCAGGTTCAGATGGAGTTACAGGAAGACTGATCCAAGCCATGCTCCAGGTTTACTTAATAACCTTTGTTAGCAAAGGCCCTTTCTCATCTGCACAGGGGAAAGGAGGAAAGAGAAAAAGTAAACACGCTGAACAGCCAAATAACTAGCCTTTCACTGCCCTTAAAAAAAAGGGAAAAAAAATCCCCTTTTATTGAAACCATTTCCTTTGATTATATCATTTCTCTTGAAGCTGGAAGCAATTTTCAGTTTTAAGTGCATTCCCCGCACTAAGTGCATGAGCAGGAGGCTGATGCTTGGCTGCCCACCAAGGGGTACCCTGGAGAACAGCGTATCTTGCTGTGCCCTTTGTAATCTCCCCGTATCAGCTCACAGCCCCAACACCTCCTGCAAGGGGGAAATCCTCAAGC
Source organism: Scopus umbretta (assembly GCA_013400535.1). Lineage (NCBI taxonomy): Eukaryota > Metazoa > Chordata > Aves > Pelecaniformes > Scopidae > Scopus > Scopus umbretta. Next base: position 50,191 of record VZTL01068280.1, on the reverse strand, counting down.
TCAGCGCAGGCAAGGTGCAGCATAGGTCACCCCCGCCCAGCTGGGTCCCACAAGTAGGACACAGATGGCATCCATTACGTGTTCCCGTCCATGTCTTCTGTCAACAGTGAAAACCAGAACAAGCTGAGCTCTGCCCAGAAACCCCCTGATGAAGGAACGCACCCGGGCTTTGTTGCAATCCTGTGGCAGAGGAGCAGCCGCATGTTGGGCACTGGGAATTGATGCTGGAAGAGGGTGACTGGGGACCCTTGTAGTCTGCACCAGCCACGGGCTCCAGCCTGGGGCTTTGGGAGGATTGGAGGGACCAGGGGAAAATCTGTGCTATTAAATAGAGTTTCACTTGACTGGGACCCTGCAGAGGGCCAGGGTGTCCTCAGCAGCTTGGCCTTAGGACCAGCCTTGCCTTTGGACCAGCCTTACCTGATTCACTCCAGCAGCAAAAGCATCAAGGTCTGGAGAGGACCTCTCCAAGGCAGTGGGGACACGCAGCAAGGAGGAGAAAAGACGGTGGTGAGGCAGGAGAAGTTACTTGCCAGGACTGCTCAAGCACGTGCCAAATTGGAGCTAATAAAGGCTTACAAAATAAAATGCTAAGCTCAAGTTATTAAAATATATATGTACATATCTCCTCATGCAGCCCCCTCAAACTGGGACTGGCAATCAGACACTTGCTTTGCTTTCCCCGCAAGCCCCCCCAGCTGCTGCTGGTGCAATTACCACACGTGGGTGCTCAGGGCCAACGGCAGCACAGGCGAGCAGAGCTGACAGCACACAGGCTGCAGCGAGAGATAAAGCAATGAGGCCCAAGATGGGGGAAGCATGTGCCTTGAATGCTGAAATCTCCCCCACTGGGAAGCTGGTGTGCGCATACTCTATGGCTCATCCAGCGTGGGGTAATTTATCCTTAAAAAAAAAAAAAAAAGGAAGAGGTGGCTTGGAGAGTGGGGAGGCGACAGCTTATTTCTTTTCAGGGATTGCTTTTCCCCACGCCTGGCAGCCCAGAGGTGAACAGCTTTTGCAGTTATGCACCTTCAGCCACGTGTTTGCAGCAGCTCTGGGAGATCGAAGCAACACCGAGAGCAAAGAAACACCCAAGGCCAACAAGCACCCAACACAGATCAAATTTAAGTGTTGAAGAGATGGCAGGTTCTTGAACAAGGCATCTGTCTGCCAGCAGGCTGGGGGACTTGACCTCCCGCTTTCCCTTCTCCAACACATGCCAAGGCAGATTATTACTAAAGTTGAGGCCTAGTGGCATTTTTCAAAGGTTTGATCCATGTCCTCAACTCCTGACCCTTGGGCACTTTATTATCTGGAGCACCCTACTGCGTCTTCAATTTCAGTGGGAATTGGCTGCTTTCAGCCCCACAAGCCTCCCAGATGTGTTCCTGGCAGCACAAGACAGCCACCCTAGAGCAACGACCTAAGGAGTCATTTGCCAAATCCTCACCCAGCCCAAGACGGTCCTTATGCACACATGCAGATTCTAGACTCGTCGCAAAGCAAAATTGTTAATGAGTGGATGGCAACTGTGGGAGAGAGAATGGGCTTTAATTCTAACCTGAAACATGGGGGCTGCAAAAAGCTTCTCTTGGTTAGGAATCACTGATTTTCCTGAAGCCCTATTAAAATGGTGTTGTCTAACCCTGAACGGATGAGAAAGCAAGCGAGAAGTTCTACCTGACAAGTTTGAACTAGAAACAGGCAGAGCCACGGCAAGAAAAAACAACCTCCAAATCCACAGCATTACCTTTTTTTAACCACTTTATTTGTGTGTGTGTTTCTATAAACATCTTAACTACTGGACATTTCATAAACCATATAAACAAACCTTCCTACCCCCAAAATGCAATCAATCCAGCTTGTCGGTCAGACAACAGTGACGCTGCCAGGGCAGGTAGGTGGTATCCCCAGATAACCTCCCGCTGGGCGCGAGCCAGCGACGAGCTCGCTGTGTCAGATGCTGAGCGTCTGAGCGATGGAGAGGAAACAAGTTTAAAGACCTGGTTGCTCTCCTCCCTCCAGGGATGTGACAGGAAAGGATAGGGGGAGCGCATAAAGAATTTCCCTTCATGGAAAGTCAGAGTCCAATGGAGAGGTTGCGACATTCACTTGCAGGATCGGATGCAGTGCCCTCGGCAGGCTTTGAAGCAGCCTCGCAGGCTGTGTCCCTGCTAGGGACTGAAACAGATCAAAATGCTCATTCATTACAAAGGGCCCAAATGCTCCTTAACGCCTTGTTTGCCGGGTGCAAATGTGAGCAGCGGGCGCTGCTTAAAACCGGCTTGCTCACTTGCAAGGGCGCAAGTCTGCGGGTGCTGATTCCTTGGGGCGGGCAAGCCCAGCTGTAAGGCACGATGGGGAGGAGAGATGGGGCATCGGGGGTGGCAGGGGAGGCCCAATCCAGCTGGGTGACCCAGCGCTTATCGCCAAGTACCCCATTGTCCCAGAGGAAAGCACCGTGTTGCACGAGTGATGCAGAGCAGCAGATGGTCTCTCAGTTCCCCAGGTTCATGTCTGCACCATGGACAAGCCAAACCAGGTGGAAACAGATGGCCAGGAATCCAGTGCCCAGGAGATCGCCCAGGGCAGTGAGGTAGGGGATGGAGAAATTATCTGGATCCAGCGCCTTCCTCCACATCAGACGCACAATTAGGTCAGCCATGTAGAGCAGGATTCCCACCTGAGGAGAAGCAAGCCAGACAGGCCCTGCTGTGAGGGAGCAAGAAGCCAATGCACAGCCTCCCTCAGCTCACAGCCAAAATGACGTGGCCCCAGCGAAGGTACCAGAGCTAACAGGCATAGCTGAGAGCTAACACCTGCCCGAAAGAACCCCTGTTTCTCTGCGGGATGGAGCTGTGCTGGGATGGGTATAGCTGGCTCATGTCTGTGGGCACGGCATTGCCTGGCATTGCCCACAGTGCCATGGCTCCATGCTGCCAGCCGCAAGTGTGGGGATCACGCTTGAACTGCTCACCAGCTTCACGTGGCCCAAAATGGGAGTCTGACCACACCAAAAGCATCTCCCAAAGGTACGGTTCCCACTTCCCACGCCATGAATGGGACTGCTCCCATTCACTCCACCAGCAACAGGGCTGCTGCAAATACGCAGGCAGCACCCAAGGATAAGTTTGCCAGATTTTTTCACTTCATCCTTCTTTTTTCCATTAGAAATTCAGATTGCATCTACTTTGTTTTTCCTAAAAGTCTCAGTGGACAACTGGAGTTTGAGGCAGTTTTTACATCAAAGTTATCCCAAGCATGTTAAAAAAAGAAAATAATTTTTTTTTTTTATCTCAACAGTTTTAAAATCTTTGTTGTGATTTCTTTTCATTCCTATTTCATTCCCGATTCTGATAAACAGATGGAGGAAAAAAACCCACTTTGGTTAAAGATTAAAGACTGTCTAGTTAATTGAATTAAGAAGGGAGAGAGAGTTTGCACCCCACATCTGTGGTCCCTCCATGGGAGACTGCAGCACAACAGGAACAAAACCAGAAGCAGCATTTCTAAAGGTGAAGACTGCAAGCTGGGTGGGGGGAGAGGGAGGAGGAGAGATGGGGGAAGCAAATTAAATAACAGAATCACTGAAACTAAAGCTGGATGGAAACTCAGGAGTTTTATATAGACCATTCCTTTGCCTCAATACAGGATCAAATATGCCCACATCTTTCCTGATGGTCGTTTGTTTAACCTATGCTAAACAACCCAACCTATGCTAAACAACCCTCAGAGATGGAGATGCCACACTCTAAGCAATCAGTCCCATGGCTCTTTTTTTTTCTGTTCTTATTTTTCCCAAGGTCTAACATAAAACTGCCTTTTTCCATTTGCAAGCCATGATTTCATGTTTCATCCCTAGTGAGGACAGAGAAAATATTATTCTGTCCCTCTCTACAGAGACTTCGTAGTTTAAAGGCTGTTAACCAGATTTTTCTCAAGCCTCTCTTCTTTGGACTAGCTAACCCCAGTCCATTCAATCATTCCTCTGAGGTCATGTTTTCTAGGCCTCTGATCTTTCTCTTTGGGCTTACTCCAGCTGACCCAAACTTGCCCCTCTCTTTCTTTCTGTCTTTCTTTATAAAGTATAATGGAAGGGAAGAAAGAACTAGACTGAGCATATTCTCCTCCACCGGCCTCCATGGGAATCTTTCAGGGTCAGTGGTGTTGCTGGGATTCTGCTCTTTATACTGTCATTTATTCTGTGTATTTTCATGCTTGGCTCTGGTTGAGGCGTTACCTCGATGCATAAAGAGAAGAATAAATATTTTCCTTTACAACTATGGCTGTGCTGCTGGGCTTAGGGTTGTGCAAAGGTCGAGAAAAACTGATTGTTTACACACGCAAGGAATTCACCCCCAGACACGAGGCTGCTTGTAAGGCAAAGCGAGAAGTCAGCTACCTCACCCTGCAAATTAATGAATCACTGATCTAAAAGGGCAAGTGAAGTCAAAGCCTCTGTGAGTTCAAGCAACAGCCACATGCATTTCTGAGTGAGATGACAAAGTTTACAGGGCAGGCAAAACAACGAAAGGGAACAGGTAGAACAAATTGGATAAACTGCCCATTGCCTACCCAGAACTTTTACTTTCAAAGATGAACTTCTCAGGCCTGGGCGTTCCCTTTGCTTTTGACCCATGTGGCCCTGCCCAAAGGGATCCCTAGGTCTTCACCATGATATGCAAAACTGGTTTCTGAAATAAGTGAAGAAACCTGCTGGCTGGGATTCACAGCCTTTCACTTGCCCCTTACTGGGATGACCAGTGGCAGTCTAGAAATAATTGGGGCTTAAAGAGACAAGGAGTGAACATGGTAAAACAAGGTACCACCTACAGCAAGAGGGACCTTCTTGCTAAGTGTGCGTCTGCACACTTACTGCAGCTCAGCAGATGATGCTCATTTGTTCCTCATCTCACACCTGGTCCCTCACTCACCCTTAAGGGCAGTTGTGCTCATCTGGGAAACCAGACCCTGGCAATTTGGGTGAAGTATTACTGGACCCATGGAACATACATGATGCTTGGTAGGAAGCACACCTGAAATGATTGGAAATGTGGGCTGCTGTTGGAAGTTTTACTGTTTAGCCTGGAGACTACTTTGTTTTCATGGTATCTGAGAGATTCCTTTTGGATGAGAGTTTGGGGTTTACCTGCAGCAAAGCAGCAGTCAGATAGAACATCACAAAGGTGAAGGACAGAGATGTGTGGCCTCCCTGCAGTAGGTGGATGGTGTAGAGAAACACGAGGTGCCCTGGGATAACCAGGAGGAACAGGACTCGGGCTGACTTGGAGTTCACCTCTGCAGAGGACAGAGACAGAAACAGCAATGACAGTGGAGGGAGGACAGGACGCAGCTGTGTATTTTAATTCATAGACTTGGGGCTGTCCCCTCCCACCAACCACATTGCTAACACCTCTTCTAGATCACGCAGCAATCTGGAGCATCTGCAGTCTCAGCCCAGAAGCTTTGCCTAGCACTGAAACTGTGCCAAAGACGTGCTCCATGCTGATCCAATCCACTTCTTCCAAACACTCCCCTCAGCTGCTTTCTGCCTCCCACTGCTTCTGCTCTGCCTTGCTGCAACTCACTTTCCCAGTTTTTAGTTTGTTTTAGCAGTAACTCCAAACCTAGCAGGGGAAATCAAGAGAAACCTGCAATCTAAAAAGACAACAGACCCAAATCCAGTTTTGCTGATGCTTAGGCTTGTCCATTGCTGAACACAGAGGAATTGCTGGTTTTCAGCAAGGTTATGTTCTGTTCACCCCTCTGTCCACAGCTGATGGCTCTAGGCTGGCCATGGTTAAAAATGACTTGCTATTAGATCAAATCTGAGATTCTTTTTCAATTACTTTCTTTAGTGCTCCCTGAAGGCCAGTTTCTTTGCATGCCAGTAAGCAAGTGTACCACAAGCTTTTTTTCAAGCTGCCCACTACAAAGATGCTTCCTCACCGATATGAGTATCTTCCCTGTAAGGGGAAAAGGGAGTTCTGCCTTTGAAACCCACCTAGTCCTTTGGCAACCAGGCTTGATAAAGGAGCTATCTGTGATGACAGGCCTTGAGACATAACACCTAGGGTTCAAGATCTACCTGATGAGAAGAACGTGGTGCATGGGTTGGGCCAATTCTGCCTCATCTTGTATGGCAAAACTCCAGGCATGCTCCAGAAATGCAGGAATGTGGAAATACGGCTGGCCTGGATGGCAACCAGGTTCCCTCCAACACCTGTGTGGACAAAACACAATAAACCTGTAAACTATGTTCACTGCAGCAGGAAACATCAGTCTAAAACCTAGCCCAGGGTGAGTCAACCTGCATTCACTGACAGCAGCAGCGAAAGACAAAACCTGATCCCACATGTCATGGTGATGCTGAGCTATTCACTTGACAGGAACAGCTCTTAAAAATCAGGAAGGCTCCAGTGATCGTCTCCTTTTGACTGCTTTATTGGAAACATTTTCCCTTGCTTCCCAGCACCAGCTGTAAATGCCACGTGGTCTCTGAAGATGATGTAATTGCACCTGGTTTGATGCAGTCTGTGAGCAACACCTGGGGGAAGCAGCGCAGGCAATGCCAGATGCTGCTCACGGCCACTTCTTGGATTTACTCACCCCGAGAGCCGTTATTGTTTAAAAGACAACAAACATCACAGAGAGCAATTACATGTCTGTCTGAAGACATCTAACACACTTGTTAAATGAGAAGGAATCATATGAGAATGAATCAGAGCCCTGACATGTTAGGTAATTAATAGACAATTAATTCCTTCCAGACTGATTAATTCTAGCAAACATAAAAAGCAGCTATGTTTTCCGGCAGAAAATAGAGGGATGATTATCTATGGAGCAAACCTGCATCACCCTGAGTATCTGCAGGGTAGAAATGCCACAGAAAAGATAACGGTGAGCCAGATTCTACAAGCTTCTCATGTTTTCCCTTCCTTAAAGCAGGAAATGCTCCATCATTAAATGTGAGATTTGCCAGAGTGGAATCAACATGAAAATACTAAGACTAGCTCAACATAGCTCAAGATGGCAGCATTCTGAATTGTGCACTGCGACACTTTGCAGGACTCCCCTGCACATGTGAAGTGAAAAGCTACCTGTGGAAAGACACAAAGCACTACATAACTCTGCCACCAGCTCTGCCAAACAGGTCACCCACCCCCACAGAGCGATGTCTGGGTCAATCATTGTTCAGCTAAATTGCTGTTGACGTACTTTCCTAATCAGACTCTTTGGCTAACCATGCTGGAAAGAGTTTGTCAGCAAGGCAGCTGCCTTTACGCAGATCCAGTAAGGTGACAGCTGGGCAACACCCTCTGACACTGCAAGAGGACGCCACGCTTTGAGGGTGGCATGAGGCTGAGCCTGCTCTAGGACCATGTTCCCCTGGAACAGGCCTGGCCTGCAAGAACATTACAATAGCAGAAAAATAACCCAGTGGATTCTCATTGATGCCAGGATGCCCAGCAGTTTGTACTGGCATTTGTGTGTATAAAAGTACTGTGAGGCTTCAAACAAATATAAATATACACACAAAAGATGTTGATATATGTATATTAAAATCCCTATATGTAGTACATATATATAATCTTTTCTATATATATACACACACATACATAATCTTAATATATTAATCTTTATCAACAATCTGTAGAGAGGATGATTGCACAGCTCAAACTGCTGAGTGGAGAGAGACAGGGAAAATGGAATATTGTGACATCCTTAGTAGGTTTGATGTTACGAAAGTAAAGGTGTCAACATAGCTCTCAGAGACAACTATCAGATGCTGTTAACCTTTCCCACAGCTCTGCCAGTATTTTTAGCCCTGCCTGCTATTTTGCTCCAGAGACGCTTCAAAATATGAGTAAGTTGGGATGTAATGGGAATCAGTAGCTTCACTTCCACTCATGATGGGAGCAGGGCCTTGAACACAGACCTCTGTAGGGACAACAGTGAATACCATAACCCTTGGGGAGGAGGGGGAGGTATAAATAAAAGCATGCATATAATGTCCCCCTGCCCAACCTACCATTAATCACAGGTGTGAAAACTGCCATGCCTTCAAAGTTTGGGTCAGTTACGGTTTTGTCCAAGATGAGCCCACCAATGCTGTTAAAAAAGGACAAGCAATGAAGATGAATCAATCTTTCCTTCCAGGGTAACTCCTACGCTGTGAAAATAGCACACTGAGATGAGTTACTGCTTTTCCCCCGTTGCCAGGGCTGGACTATTCCCCATTTACTCCTTTTACAGCTCAGTTTTCACCAACAGATAGCCCTACAGTTTTTGTTAGTGGCATAATGAGATCAGGAAGACCTCCTTGCCCACCCTTGAGCAAAACTGATAGTAGCCAGGGAAGCATTGTCATCCTCCCCAAAAGTTTTGCTATGCTTCTATACTGGTCTTAGCAGTTTTTTAAAATTCCCTCCCAGAATTCAACTGGGTCTGAAAAATGTAGTGCAGGGGGAATGAACTACTTGGCTCTACGTTCACCAGTCTTCTGCCTTTACAGCTGGATGAAAATGAGGTTGAAGTCTGACTATTTGTGACGGTCATCATCTCCCTTATCAGTTTCCTGGCTTGCACCCACATGGTGCATGGATGTGCAAGTGAGACTTACAATGATGACTTGCTTTTTCCAGTCATTTTGGGGGCTCCTTATCTGCTATCTCACAGCCTGTTGGAGGCCCACCAATGGCTGAGAAGTACTGGACAAATACCCTTCTGCTGTCCCCTCCAGTTTCACTTTTGCTGGCTTTCTAAATGAACACGGGATCTCTCTGCAGTGTGCATATGTGGTTGGGCTCAGGAGCGGTTCCTCAGTTTACCTGCTGATGCTCATTGCAACAATGACGGGCTGCCATCCAGATTTCAGGACTTCAGCAAGGGAAGGACTTTGCTTGGCGATAGCAACCCATAGAGGGATCATGACAATGAAGACAACACAGATCAGAGGGGAAAGGTATTTCATGTCTGGCAAGGAAAAGAAATCTTGAATTAAATGTCCATGGCTTCTCAGGTTGTCAAAATCATATTGCACAAAGTCTGGAAAAAAGGCAGCAGGGCTCTCGCTGAGACTGAGTTATGTTAGCAGAAAAAAAATCACATGAACCAAGATATTCCCCACACAACCACCTCACTCCACCACAGAAATCCATAATTAATTAATCCCTGAAACTCACTGCTAGAGGATGTTATTTGAAAATCAGCAGGATTCAAAGCAAGTTATATTTGAAGATGAGCAAGTCTCCAATTCCATCTCCAACTAAGCAAGACAAAAAGTTACAAAATTTCTGGCTTCAGGGTACAAATCAAACAGCAGGGCAAGGGAGAAACTCCTGTGTGCAAGCTGTATCACACAACAGACACCTCATGCCTTCACCTAAAACAATAGGTAATAGGTACTTTTTGTGGCAAGCTAGCAGAATTGCTGAGCAGCTGGTCTGCTCTATAGGAACAAATGCTCTCTTGCACATATAAGCCAGTAAAGAACCAGGGTCTTTTTCATCCTAGCTTACATGTATTTCCATTAGGTGCTTCTTCCATTTGGTAGAGGCATAAACTTGAAGTGACCTTTAGAAGCAAAGGCATTAAAAAATAAGTAGATGTGCAGCACTAAAAGAAAATAAACATGACTCAGAAGCATGAGAAACACCTTCAAGCAATGGGGATGATGCCAATCCTTTTGATATAAAAATGCTTCTTCAACAAAGCTCTCCATCTGGTCTCTGTGCTGGGGCCAAAGCCAGCGGGCTGTAACGAAGTCTTTGCAGGTAATCTGGGAGATGAAGCAGGTTCAAAGTGTGCATTTTTCAAAATGACATTGCCAGGGCCTTGGGCTACCTGGATGAGATGGCACTGACGTGATGACGATACCTTCCATGAATCAAGGGCTTTTACACAGAGGTGCATTCTTTACGTGTGGCTTTAGTCAGCACTGAAATGCAACCACTTCTGGGGTGTAAATAGCTGCTGTTTTGTCAGTGCACTTTACCACCTGGAGTCATTTAGGACAGATGGATTGTGTGGCAGATTTAGCTGCTGTACTAGATCTCCTCCTTTCCCCCCACCCCCTTATTGTTTCAGGCAATTAATTCCTTCTTCAGGCAATTAATTCCTTCTTAAATAATGCAGACACAGAACACTGGAGTCTATCAAACCTTATCAAAGCCCACAGAAAGAATCCTGGTAGGATGAATGGACTTCAGTCTCCACATTCCTGTTCTGCCACATTCTCACACAGAGCCCATAAAGCAAGCTGCAACCCTTTGGCACAGTCTGTATCTCCATTATGCAGGACTGCGAAGGAGCAGGGTTGATTTTTAAAAAATTGAAAATATTAATTGGCAAAAGGGTGTCCCGCAGAAGGAGATGGTGCTGCATCAGATGCACATAGTACTCCAGACTTTACAGACTCACCAGTATTTTTGAAGGATACATTTTGGTAGGACCCAGAAGTTGTCACAGCATGACCTGTCCCTTACTACACACTGAGGAGGGAAATGGATTTATTCAACCACCATCAACAGTGCCTTCCACCTCCCTCTTCACTTTATGCTCCCAATGACCAGGTGTCTGTGTGCTGAGCATTTTCCATCTCAAGAGGCTATTTAAACTACTCTGAAAACATCACAAATGCTCTCTGGTCACAACCATACAGGTTACTATGTTATTCTGCCATGTGCTCCCTGGGAGATATTATCAGAGGTGTAGCGATGGAAAGACAAACTAGCTTTACAGAGGCAGGTGTGATGGCGTCATGGAAAAAGCCTATTAAAAAAATAAACCTCTGAAGCTCAAGGAGGACTGGACAGAAGCAATTCATGGGCCTCTCCCTGCAACGTGTGTTCCTTCACTCCCTCACTTGCTGGCATATGGAATGAGTTACGCAAACTGAGAACAGCTGCCTTACTGCTTCTGCTCACAGTCTGAAGCAACAGTTTGGGTTTCAAATGGTATTGACTTTGCTGGATCTTTTTATTTTCCTGTTTCTATTCTAGGTTAGGCTCATGGTAAGTAGCCTAGCATTTTACAAGTAACAGTCAGGCATATATCACCAAGTTACAACATGTTTTGAGCTTTTCTGCGTCAACAGGTGCCCAAGTCTTTGCCAACCAGCAGTACAGCTAACCCCATAGCCACAACTCCTACTCCTGTGAGCAATGCAGCACTGCCTTCCTCCTTCCAAGGTAATACCTTGTTCATCCACGACTCTCCACATAAGAAGATACAAAAATATTTCACAAATGCCAAAACCCTAAAATAGCTTTGTGAGGAAGGATCTGCTGTTACCTATGCATAGAAAGTAGTTATGCTTGGCTAGCCACAGAGGCAGGAACAGAGTCAGTGTCACATATGTCAACCTTATGTTCCAAAGCTATGCAATACGTATCAGTCATTTCTTTGACAAATCCCATTTGTGTTTCCTAGGCTCTGCCTTCCAGTTTGCTACTAAAAGGGAGCCTGGAAAAAGCCTCTTTGGTCATTTTTCTACCACAGTGGCATAACAGCCTCCATTCTGAGACATCCCAGAAATGGGTAAGTGCCCTGCAATAACTTCACAAGGATTCATCCCTCCCTTGCTGAGCTGCAAATCCCTGCTAAACACTGTACCTATGTATTTGAAGAGTGTACTGCTGATTCCCGCCAGCAGGGAAAGGGTTATCAAATCTCCAAGGCTTGCTGCTATGGGTGTGGCGACATTGTCTGGATTGATCCCAACTTTCCTTGCTCCGATGATCACTCCAATCATCACCAGACCTAGAGAAGGCACAGAGCAGGCATCAGAGAATGCATCCTGCTGCATTTCACCCCAGAGCTGCTGTTCCGCTTCCCAGAGGGATGTGGGGCCTGGGAAAAGCAAGAAGTGTATTGCCCATAGCGGTACCACGCTGCTGGAGATTGGACATCCCCAGGAATTTGTCCTCTTGCTTTCACCAACCTGAAGGGCATGACTCTGCCCTTGTGAACTGCACCAAAAGCCCAGAGGCACACAAGCAAATTCCAGGGATCAAAGGAGATACCAGCAAGCAGCCCAAATGTAGAAGCTCCCCTCCTGAGCAGACTAATCTGCCTTGAAGCAGGACCAGGCACGAAGCACACTCACAGATAAGCACACAGCAGGCATGCAGCAGCCTCCTGGTGCCATCCCCTGCTCTGGATTCCACAGCACAAAGATATTTTCCATATTAGACCAGAATTTCTCTGAGTTTGCACCACCAAGGAGCAATGAGCTTCCTTACAGCAGCCTGAATTAGCCTTTCAGCCTGGCCATAAGACTGATCCCTCCCGTCCCAGCATCTTTTGGGCTGCTTTAATTTGCACTGAGTGGATGTTGATGCTGTGAGCAGCTCCAGAGTCAAGGGGTTATGGAGGTGGCTCACATCACCGCTCTTCCCCTGTCCTCTGAGCTGCACCTGGAAAATTCAGCTGCTTTACAGCCTTCTTGGAGAGGAGGAAAGTTTTGCTTGCCCAGGTAAGTTAATGAGCACAAGCCCCAAACCCTGATGGACATGTAGGAATCCCTCAGCCATCAGATCTCTTGCAGACCTGTGAAAGAGCCACCTAGAATAAACCTGTCCTGGCCAGCCTCCACTGCTGTGTGACTAGCAAAGGCAGTCTTGAGACAAGACACATGACATCTCTTCAAAGTCCTTCCTTCCATGGCTGACAGGATGCACCAAAAGAAGCCTGAGAAATGGTGGTTCCCTCCAGCCCACAACCTCTCTGTGCCTGTTCGCACAGGCCCACCAAAGCTGAGAATGCACAGGAGTATTGGCTCTCCCCTAAATGCCATGTGTGCACCTTCCCTGGTACAACATCCCTTACACAGACACACATCCTCACACAACATGGCATTCTACACAAAAGCCCTCCCAGACACCCACGCTCCCCTTCCCACAGCACAGTTCATGCTGATTCCCTCCCTGGTCATAAAAATAGCAGCTTCCCATCATGCACACCCATACATAGGCTGCCTGTGACCATGTCCAGGGAAGAAACTAATGCAAGCTGAAAGCCTGTGTTGGTAGAGCAGCAAAGCCTCTGTATCACACCAAGCAGGGAGATTGAAGGAAAGAGTTTAGTGAAAGCTGGGCTGCTGTTTTTCTGTTTTAACCACTGTTTCATCCCATGTTTTTCATCAAAGGTATCCGCAATCACCCTTTGACTCCAGCTTCAGGATACGCGCTGGGTCTAACTTGTCCCTTTCATTTAGAAAACTTGTTGTATCCAACTCTGCCAGCTCCCTCTATTCAGGGTATCGTGCTGCCCTCGTATGGCAGACCTACAAACTGATCATCTTCAAGCGACACACAAAGCGCTGCTACCCACGTTTCCCTTGCAAGGGGAGTAGACGAGAGTGGATGGCCTGGCTCCGAGCTCACAGCAGGCAAGCCACAGGGCTGGCCACAATCCTCCAGCGACTGGGCAACCCGAGTTCACCGCAAGCGTCGTCTGGAGTTGTCTGCTAACAGACTCTCAATATCCTGCTTTGTGCATGGCATTAGTTCACTCTCCCCTAAGAAAGGGCCACTGTAGCTGGCTAACGTGTCACCCAAGACACATGGAGGAAGTTTGTGTGCATGTGTGTAGACCCATGCATAGCATGTGGCATCTTTTGCATGTCAGGTGAAGTGGGACTTTTTGATTGCTGCTGTGGATGCTGAAAGCCCAGCGAACTGGGCTCAATCCTGGGAGAAGAGAAGGAAAGGCAGGATGCAGACAGAGTGAAAGCAGCAGATATAGGACTAATGCTTCCTGCATCCCTCCTCCCCATGCCAGGCCAAAGGGATGTCAGCTGGGCCTCCCTGGCAGAAGGGATGTTTTTTCCACACCTGAGTGCTTCATGTTTGATCTGAGGAACCAAAACAACTCACCAAGAGAAAGAGCAGCTATGAAGGCTGTGGTCACGCTGCTGGCACACAGCACAGCAGCCTGGCTCAGCTCCACAGAGCCCTTGGAGATGGCTCCGAGGATCACAGCAGCAACAGCAGCCAGAAGTCCCACCACAGTGGCCTGGACCTGGGGGGCCGAAAGACAGCTGGTGAGCAATCATCTGCATCTGCTCCCAGGCAGTCCTGGCTCCCTGCGACTGCAGAATTTCCACACAGCTAAGCCTTGCAGAGATGCTGATTGCTTATGTATTTAAGCAGCATCCCTGTAAAGCTCCACTACACTCAAAAAAAATCCTGACAAAGTTTGGAGAAAAACTCCGGAGGCCTGCAAAGGGCAGATAACATTTCAGCAAAGGACACGGAGTCCATCAGAAAGGAATAGCCCTGGTCAACACAAAAATGGGGTCCCCATCAACACAGCACTCCTAGCAAGCTGAAAGCTGTGGCAGGAGATAAGGGAAAGCACACAGACACATGTTGCAAGCCCTGTGGCCTTGCCACGCGCAACCTCTAGGATGGTTGCTGGATTTTAACAAGCAGAAAGATCTACAAGAGTCACATTTCTCCCGCCTCTCCCCTCCTGCCCAAGGCTGATTCCCAAACACTGCCAGTAAATGACAGGCTTTATCTAGGGGCTGTTGTGAAACAGGGATTGTGCTGCAGCTTCCCCTGCAAAAGGAGGTTTTTTCATTATTTCAGTTTGTCCACAAAGGCAACGAATGTCTAGATGTGTTTTGCAGTTAAGCTACAAGCTCTGGGGCCACACAGAGCTTTATTGGAGGTCAGGTCCTGGGCTCTGCTTGGCTCTGTTGAGAATACCTGCCCCAAATCAACAGCTCTGGATTCAGCAATGCTGGGAACAGATGCTGTTGGGCTGCAGCACAGCAAGAGAAAAAGGCCTTTTTCTTCTGCCCACTGAAGTGACTCACCTGGATAAGGGCTAAATTGCAGGTGGCCATTTTCCATTGCTTCTGGGCATCATCCATCTGTCCGGTGTTAGCCTAGGAGCCAAGAGAGACACCCTGAAAACCTGTTTCTGTGGCACAGGTGGCTGCTGAAGGCAGTTTCACCTGGTCCCTGTGGGAAAGGGGCTGCTAAAGCTGGAGACAGGCAAGCACAGGTCAGCATCTCCCAGCCTTCCCTGCACTTCCTTCTTGACATATCTCCATCATGCTCCAGCCCAGAGTCCCAGTGCTATCAGAGGCTCATGTGGAGGTGCAGAGGCATTGCAGGGCACCCAGCTAAAGGTGGGGTGGGCACATCCACTGCATCCCACACAGACAAAAAGCTAAATAAATTAAACCATTTTTCCTCTTTCATTCCCCCTGAATTGCTCTGTTAAACTCCAATTTGTCCCAGGACATACAAACAGCCCAAAGTAAACAGAACTGCTTAGGGAGAATTCAATTCCAGAGTAGCAAAAGCTATGGCAGGTCCCAAGAAGCTTCAGTCTGATCCCCCCAATGTAGGATTGCTGGGAAGCCCTGGGTCTCTCAAGGATCAATACCCACCGAAAAGCAATCCAATACTGAAGCTGACAGCTGTGGAGCCCTGGCTTTGTCTCCTTCATGTGTCACAGGGCCCCAAATATCAGCAACTGGCCACCCAAGGATTAATTCACCTTCAAAGCGCAGATGGAAATTCTCTGTTCCAGTTACAAAATGAGGGCAAACACATTATTTTAACATTCACACACCACTGGTTTCTACTTAGCAGAAAAGGGCATGTCTCATACACACAGTATGGTTATATAAAAGCAGAATCTCCTGATATCTCCTGCTAATCCCCCCACTCCCCTGCCACATACCACCACCACCTTGTTAACACTCACAGCAGTAGAGAGCCTGGATGCCAGCGTCATCTCAAGATTACCCTTCAGGCCAACCAAGGCAGGAACCAGGATAAAAACTTCCGTAATTGTCCGAAACACATCCCAGTGCTGGAAGAAAACAAAGGCAACGATCTCAGTTTGTGATGCTGACCAGTCCAATGCTGTTGTTTCAAAGGGGAGTAGGTTCCCACCTCACCACCTGCTCTACAGGTGTCTGCTATGAACATGGGGGCAGATGCTGCCCTGGACTTGTTGCATTTTGGGGGCGAAGGAAACAATTTTTAGCTTGCAATATTCTTTCTGATCTCATGCACAGCAAAGAGCTATCCTAACAGGGAAGGAACATTCTTCCTGAGGGCAGCAGAAGATTTTGGAAAGCCACAAACTAAAATGTGCTTTTAGCATTAGCCAAGAACAACACAAAAAATAATTAGGGTTCACAAGCCAAATGACACTAGATACAGGAACGCCTATTCCTATCCAGACTCCTAAGAATAAACACAAAGATCTGGAAAAGATCTAACAACAAAAAGTTGTATCTGTCTTTTTTTACCAAACTTCTAACTAAGCATCTAAGCCTGGTGGTGGGAGGGAAGGAGATTTTTGTATCTGTTCTCCACAGGCAGTTCTTAAATCTTCCTGTTCCCAAGCATGCTCCCAGCACAGCTGGAAAAAGGATTTTGAATTAAGATATCCCATAAGCCTGAACTGCTGGGCCAACATCTTGATTATCATTGCTTCTCTGTAGCTGAACTGTACAAAGATGTTGAATCAGCTGCAACAATAGAAATGATCTGAAACCTTAAAGAAACTTTGTTGATTAACACGTATTCTCTGTATCTACCATACAGTGCCTTGGAATATAATCCATTCATCCCCTGCGCATTCAAGGATGTTGGCAAAGCCCCAGTGTAGCCAAAGAAGTTCACGTCAGGATGAAATCACAGAATGGAGCAGCTCACCGCAAAGTAAAACCAACTAGCCCAACATCTAAGAGCAGAATACAAGAAAAAAAGAGCAGCTGCAATGACTCAGACCAAAGGTCCATCTAACCTATCCTTATCCGCACCAACAGTCAAATTCAGGTGTATAAAACAGGAATCTACAAGTATGACAAGTAGATGGGATAATTTTCCTGTGTATTTCCCAGCCTGCAACTATCTGCCACAGGGTACTGAGCTGGTGAAGTTTTTCTGCACCTTTACCAGTGTTCAAAGGATTTCTCTTTCAGATACTCATTCAATCTCCTCCCTCCAACGCATGTGCCATCCTGTGGCAAAAATTTCCACAGTTTAGCTACACATCATGTGAAGGATCACCCCGTTCATTAATTCTGTCACTGGCTAGTATCATATGACGGTCCCAAAATCTGGCGCTAGAGGACAAAATGAACAACAGATCCCTGCCCACCTTCTCCTCATCCATGGGGATTCTATAAACCTGAAAATCCAGGAGGTTGGACAGACTCAGTAAATGTCAACACATTCAGCTGTCAGCCTGTTGGGAAATATATACAGGGTGTTAACGGCTCGGTGTTTTGCTCTGGCTGTGCCATGGGAAGCTGTGGGAAGCTGGTGGTGTGTCTGTCTGCTGGGAAGACCTCACAGCTTCCTTCTGAATCAGGATGAATGAAAGTGGGGATGAGCCAGCCCTGAGCATGTGGTGCAAGACACTCCTCAGAGGTGCAGATAACAGGAAAAAACACTATTATCAATATAAAAAGGTACTTTTTCTAGCAGTGGTGACCTGGAAACAGACATGTTTCAAAATGCTAAAGGTAAGTTACTGTTGAGTAAATAACAGACAACGTGAGAGTAGTCACCTTATTTGACACACTACAATTTTGTCTGAATTTGTTAACACGGAACTTAAATACCTTAGAAAAGCTAGGGACGGGCATCTCTTTTAAAGATTCAAATCCCCCTCTCTCCTCTCTCTTTAATTAAGAATAAAGATCCAAACACATCTTTGACACCTTCAAAAGAAAGAGGAGAAAAAACAGGCTTCATAGTCACAATGTGAAAAACCCCAATCATTTAAAATACACAGGTGTGCAGACATTCATATTTAAGACCTTACATATTTTGCACATAAAAAGACAAACAAAAAGCAACAGAAAAACTCAACTGTGTGTATTTTCCGTGCATGTCACCTTTGGGAAACATGACTTTGCTATATCAATGTAAGCTCCAATCCTTGTGTTCATGATGAATTTTGCAGGTCTCAAACCATCATAACGTAAGTTTCAGCATATGAGGTATTATTTCTTGGGACTCTACCTTACATATAATTACACTGAAAGGCTTTGAACAATTAATAATCACACAACTGCACCAATAAAAAAAACTGACTTAATTGCCTCTATTTGAGTCTCATTAGTGACTCACCAAAAGCCTAAGGACAGATTCATAATGATTTATACCACAGTAGCCAGGACTCCACTGTGTTAGACTGCAAAAATACGGAATAAACAGATGATCCCTGTGCCATCGCCTTGCAGGACTGTCAGATGGAGGATCAGGTAAATGTGGTAGGTTAGACCTGTGCAGGCAAGAAGCTGCCTGAATGAAGACAGCTGGGTTAAGTCTAGGAAGCGTCTCTGTCCTTCAAGATGAAAACTGGCTTAGAAGGAACAGAAACATTCCCTGCAGCACTGCAAATCCACACAGGGACACTGAGCCAGAAAGAGACTCTTTCCCACTTCACGTCCCCATAACAGAGTTACAGCCCTAAAGCTCAGCTCTGAAGAAACTTGGTTTCCCCATGATCCACTGCAGCTGGTTCCCATGCCAGCTGGATCTGCTCATGGGGTCCCGTAGAGGAAGAGAGGCTATGACGTACTGAGACAGTCTCCCCACCTGCAGTCTAGCCCCGCTGTCCCTCTTTATACTGTCCTCACAGTCCCAACCATCTCCTGTTACCTCTCCTAGGGCATCCATCCTCCCATGGCAGCAGCTAAGAAACCTCAAAGGTTTTTCCATTGCCCTGAAGAAGTCAACAGAAAGATCAAAAGACCCTAGACTATAAAACACAAGCCAATTCAAAATCCTTTTCAATGCTAATCATCTCATGGGCTTTTATCAACAAAGGACAGGGATATCTTATGTCTGTGAATTTTATCTGGGCTCTGTCCCACTGCAGAGTGGTGTGGAAGGGGATAATGAAAGGGAAGCTTTCCTTCTGAATTCTCTGGTTTGAAATCTGATTGTCCGGTTTCAATCTGATTCTTCACCTTACTGTAAAAGGGTGGGCCAAACACTGGCAGGGCGCTGCAAGGTCTCCAGCAGTGCCAGCCAGCCTGGAATCCGGATCGACCAGGTAGCCAAGGATCATTGCAGCAGAAGCGGAAACATCCAGGAAAAAAAGACCCGTGCCGTGCTACCAGCCCTGCACAGAGATTGCATCATCTGCACAATCAGCAAGAGAAAATGGCAAAGGGCTATATCTCTTTGGGCATCCTTTTGTTACACTATGAGACCCAGGTTTGAGTCTTGGAGTCAACTGGGCTAGACAAATCTCTTTTAGTGATTTTTTAGGGTTTTTTTAAAGTAATAAGAAGAGTTCTTGGTTTCATCCCAGGACAGATCAGAAACTGCTAAAATCCTGAAAAGTTTGACAGGACACAAACAAGCAATTTCCACTTTGTTCTCTTGACAACATCAGCCCTCTAAATGAGAGCACCAGCTGGACACCCAGCACAGAACCACATTATTTTAAGATATTTCATACGTTACAAAACAAGGGCAGCACCATTAAACTCACATGTATGCTCTAGATACTATCCTCAAGCTTGCCCATATTTCTCCCTGTCAAAGGCAGACACAGAGTTTCCTAAGAATGTTCTGCACTGACCGCAAATAGGGCAAAGCATTCCTCAGCCAGACCCTCCCCTGAAAAATGGGCAAATCACAGAGTCCTGGACTAGAAAAACCTGTAGTTTCAGTAGCATGAGCCCTCACGATTATCAATATGAGTCTTATGGTACCCAGCCTCAAACAAACAAACTTAGTCTCAGGTTTTAGTTGGACAGGACAGTGAGTTTCTAGCTCTCACTTGCAGGAAGAAAAGCTGAAAATTAGCAGCTCAAAGACAAAAAAGGCACAGAAGAATAATCCAAACCTTTAAAGGCTAAGGTCTCTGGATTTTCACAGCTACTGGTTTTGTTTTTAAATATGGGGTTGTTGATACCATGGCAGCTTACCTCACTAACATCTCTCCTATGCCAGTTGTGGCTCTCAATGCACTAGCTCCCTTCTCTGGGAACTGAACCCACTGACTGACAGCTTCTATTTCAACATAGCTAGAAACACCTTCACCAAAAAATACACTTCCTATTATTGTGCTTCATGCATGACCCCATTTCTAAGAGTCTAGTGAACAAATACACAAAGCAGACTGCACTCTGGTATTTAAAGGACACATGCAACGTAGGTATACAAGGCTTGGGTTTTCCATCAGTTTGGATACAGTTAAATTTTTGAACAGAGCCCAATTCTTAGCAAGTGTGTTCAGTTTCTTTTAGACAAAGACCTATTCACCTGCCAAGGGCATGGAGTGGGTATGTACTATGTATTTATCCTTCTCTGAGATAACTGCTAACTATTAACACAACATCTTGGGTAGTTTGAGAAGTTCTGTAATGCTGCAAGACAGGTCTGTGCCTAAGCACAGCACAAGGTGGAGACGACAAACACAGCATGTGTCACTCCAGTTAACCCTTCTTTGATATTCCTCACATTCCCTTTATTTCAACTTCTCTGCCTTCTTTGTTTCTTCCAGTGCAAGAAAAAACAGCAAGGTATTGTCTTTCCAAACACTCAAGTGTCCATATTTAGCTCCTGCTGTGGTACTAACGCCAGAGAATCCAATGTACTCTAGTGAGCTCAGAGTGCAGGATATATCCTTGGGAAACTCTGCCAGCCTTTTGATTTGTAAATCCGCTGGCATGAGATGCCCAAACTAGATCAAATTTTGCATTTCTATTTGTGCCACTGGTACAAAGGAAAGAAAGATGGGACAGATTCTGGTTGTGGGCACAATGGTGTAAATCCAGCAGCACTCCTTGGAAGTCAATGGAAGTTATTCCAAATTTACACCCACCTCAGAATCTGGCCAGGAAGCACTCAGTTTGTAGGCAATGCTGATCTTTTTATGCCAGCATGCCTCTCATCACAGTATCTAAATGCCTTCTAGACCAAAGATTACATTAGGTTGCTTGCAAAGAGCTGAAAGCATAAACTTGCCTCTAAGTGAGACAGGTAGTTAATAACAACCCTGACCTAGATCTCCTTATCAGCAATTTTTGAAGGAAAGAAATAATATCATGCAATAGGGGAATACGCTACAGTCTGATCCCAGTTGCTTCATAGCAGTCATCACTGAAGTGTTTGGCTAGATACAGTAAAGGAAGCACCCAGTTTAACGCACCAAGGGCAATGTCAGGCAGCCTGTCTGAAAGCTACTATCCCAGTTTACAAGGAGCCCATGTACTGATCTAAAGAAGATGGACAGTGTCTCTGTAGCACAGGAAAACTCTACAGCTATCCTGCTGACTGGCTGCTAGGACTGCACAAACTAAAACCAAAAATGCACAAATATTCAAGGTCAGTGAATTAGCCCACCCTCTCACTACAAAGTTGCCTAACCACGTGTACCTACTTGAACAACATCCATCAAGAGGCCAGCAGCTACCATGCCCAAGCCAGCCAGAAGGAACGGCACGAAAATCTGGGAGGCAATGGAGAATGAAGTCTCTGGGAGAAATCCACTGGCTGACCTGGTTAACTTGCAGGTGAAACCTCTCAGCTTCTTGCCATGGAAGCACAGTTCCAATTGTAACTGGGTGACCACCATGGTCAAACACTATTACCCCATGCTCAGCAGGCCAAATGGGGAGACATCAGGACATCACACAGATCCTCCTTGTAGCTCTCTTCAAAGCCAAAATAAATGTTTTTCCTCAAACTACAGCAATGATTCCAAATTGCTTTAGCTTCTTCTCCTCCTAGGAGCACATCCAGAGGGTTGCAGCAAGGGTATCCTCCAAAACTGATTCAGCTGGGTTGAGCCCAGGTGGCAGTAAACTTGACGGACACTATTTCTCTGCTTTATATCCAGGGGGGAATTAAAAAAGAGAAAATAAGATTGCGGAGATGTCTGTGGACGAATAGAAATGAGCCCACACCCCATTCAGCTCCCACCACCTCGGTAAAAACCAGTAAGACCTGCTCAGGCTACAGCAGTGAAAGAGTGACAGGTCATGCAAGAATCCCTCAGTGTGCTCAAACGCACTAGTGTCCTTTCTCCTCAGGTTACATTTCTTGTCAGACTGCGGCTCGCCTTTGATACGATGGTTTAATATGTAAGCCTGCTGTGAACCAGCCCCAGCTCCCTCACGCCCACCATAAGCACCGTTGAACTTTTCTCACTGTCCCAAGGCCGAGGAGGTGGGGAGTTAACAACCAGGATCCGTTTTGCTCTCCTTCAAGGTGAAGAAAAGTCAAGGAAAATATGAGTCCACATTTCTCATGGTTGACGATATTACACAGGTCTCATCCCCAGGCAAGTAACACAGCTAAGCCAGCTGGTGAGAGAAGATCTGCCTTTCTAGACCCTGGCTCTTCTTCTAGACCCTGGCCCTTCTTGTCCCCTTCATGGTCGCCGCGGGATGTAACGATCGGTCTTTGCCAGCTATACCTCTAGAATGACTGGCTGTGAGGGGAAAAAAAAAATCCAGAGAACCAGCCAATAAGCTTCAAAAGCGAACACCCTTATCTGCTGTCATCACTTCAACTTTCTGCTAGTTTGCAAAGGCCAAGATAAGAGTCATAGCCAGAGCTTATTTAAGGTAGCTCCATAATCTCATTACACTGCAGGCAAGGGAAAGAAAGGGTGAACGTTTCCACAGCATGCTGTGAGCTGGTCTCCCTTCCTGTCCTAAAGTGAAACACACTGTTTCTGCATACTCTCAGGAAGGTACTGTCTTTCAGAGAGCGAGTCTCACCCCAGAGTCTCCATGGTCAAACAGCTGACACAAGGTCAAGAACCAGAGCTGCATCATGGCCACATCCAGCCAAAGAATTTGTATCCTCAGGAAAGACTTCAGCTCAAAGTCATGCATGTGGAGAAGAGAGTCAGGGTATTCTGTTGGGGTTCCTTTCTAATTAATTTGGACAAACTAATTGGATCAAAGGGCCAACAAGCTTTAAAAGCACAATTTAGGATGGAAGGGTATAAGACTGGTTTAGTACATTGGCAACTGAGCTTTTTCACTATTCAACCACAGGCGCAAATCCAGCCATGCCCCAGTGACAGCAAACAAGTGAAAGCAAGTATTCAGTGGTAGGCATGAAAGATACAGGTTTTTCAGTCCAGTTCAAACTCAGTGTTTAAATTACATTGCCTTACTAACACGTTTTGTACTAATCAACCCCTCCCCTGACACCCTCTGCACATAAAGATTCATGGCTCGTGGACTCTGTCCTTGTGACAGGGTCCCCGTCTTGGAGCTAAGTGCATTGGCAGGGTTGGACAGAACAAGACATGCTTTTGCCTTGCAGATAAATGGGGAACTAAGGAGGCGCTCAGCCATTTGGACAGTGTGTTTCTTTTGGTCTGAATTCACACAAACCAAAGCATGAAGCCTAACGGGCTGAGATGGCACAGCAGATCTCCCTGCAAGCATGGCAGCATGGAAAACAAGCGCTAGCTACAGATGGGAGACTCTGTCCTTTGCTGCTTTCTAGGTTGATATTTTGGTACAGCCCCCAAAGCCTTCTCCAGTCCCAGCTGGCTTGGTGTGTACACATGTCTCTTCCACCTAACAATGGTCCAGTTGGCTGAAAGCTAACAAGGGAGTACATTTCAGCTAATCTAACTGGAAAAAAGACCACAATAGCTGGAAGAGGGAGGTTAATAAAAATCCTGCAATAACCATGCATGACCCAATCTCTTTATACCAGCCAGGGACAGAGAAGTGACAGCATGAAGGCCCAGTTCTGGACAGAAACTCACAAAAGCTTCAAGGAAGTAAAGGACAATTTCTGGACAACTACCACAGGTTTTCAAAGGTCTGATAATATGCATACCTAGTCCCATATGCCACTGTTATCTGCCAACTGGATTGCTGACAGGCAGAAACATTAATGTAAAAGAAATATTAATGAGCCTGAATGACTCAAATGCCATTAAAAAATACAGCAGCAACACATCCTGTACTAAAGCGTCAGCCTGGCAGGGTTTATGAGTTTATCACGCTTCGGCTCTCTGTTTCTAAGCAAGCACCATAAAAAGCCTTCAACCGATGAATCAGTATGCAGAGAAGGTAATTGGTTCAGGTGACCTGCATGTGTACACTGGGTCATTTTAATATGCATTTAAGGAGCCTCTGATAAAGATCTGCATCATACTTGTCAGCAAAGAGATGCATCATATTTTCCTGGCAAAGAGATATACCATATTTGTCCACAAAGAGATACATCAGGTTTGAGAAGAAAGAGAACATTGCTGAACAGTGGGAAAAAGATTATAACTAGTTGGGGGGAAAAAAAAAACCTCATGGAGGCACCACTCGTCATGGCAAAACACAGGGAGGTACGCTACTACCCTTCTCTGCACACAAGTACACTTTATCCCTATGCTTGCAAACTAGCCAACAGGTACCATTGCCCTGGAGGAGCCAAAGCAGAAACAGCCTCTTTGGTGGGCCCTGAGCCCAATCTAGGGCCTTCATCCACTGGCACAGTACAAAAAAAGAACAGAAAGATGACAAGTGCCAAAGAACAGAGTTTCAGGCGTACCTTATCATCCCTGTAAAGAAGGGACAGGGATACCAGTGAGTGCTCTTACAACATGGCAGCGTTAGCAACAGACAACACTATTTTGACACCTTCGACCCATGGGAGGACGATGCTTTTCAGGGACCATACATCCCAGTTGTTGGAGTACTACCACTCCTGACTCTGCCAGCTCTCTGTCAGATCAGGCTGTGTATTTTTGTTTCTTACCTTGTTCCTCTCTTCCCCAGTTTAGGAAAGGGCAGAGAAGAGAGCTTACGTGGAGAGACTGAGAGCAAGCAGATGGAGAGTGCCCGAGACCCAAAGCCTCGCAGCATCTCCTGCTGTCCCACAGAAACAGCAGCAGCAGCAGAGCAGAGGCCAGGACTGGCTTGGAAAGGAAGGGCATTTCCTAGCAGCAGCGAGTCCACAATGAGGTGCACCCAAGTAGACCATGATCATGCATGAAAAGTCCCTGTGCTAATTGCCAAAGGCTTGCTTTTCCTATGAGATGCTGCGTGGGTTGATTTCCCAGTCTCTAAGCACTGACATGAAAGCTCTTTGTGAGCTCCTTATTTGCATAAAACAGAAACCAGACTTGCTGTTTCAGAAGAGTATGAGGTTTGCTTCACATTCTGTTTATATCAGTAGACCAGTCCTTTCTAGAAAAAAGAATACTCTACGGGAAGACCTTTGAAAGAAAAACATTCCTCCAACACCATAAACCCATCTGCAACCTATTTCACACTTTAATATCTCACAATGGGAGGTAACATGCATTTAACCTCAGAGATCCATAGGAATGGGCAGGTTTGAAGAATCTGAAAAATAAAAATGAAAGTTCAAGACTCTCAGAATGGCATCTAAGGAGACAAAAAGTAGTTTGCCACTGGGTTTTGGATTTGCCTTGGTGTTTTCTACTCTGACCAGACATTCTGCTGGGTACTGAGTACATGTTAAGGTCAGTTAAGGATACTGTATAACTCTTAAGCCTTTACAGCTCTTCTAGCTTAGGGAGCAGCCCAGGGCTAATAGCAAAAGAACACAGCTCCAGATTTGTGAAACTACTACAAGCACAGTAGTCTCAGTGTCACTGTATCAGATAGGTCAGGGCAGTCTGACCAAACAGCTAGCTAGTCAAATAACAAGGATTAACACAAAGGCACGCAGCAGTGAGAGTCACCTAGAGTGCAAAGGCATAGCAATTTATACACTGGAAATTAACTGCAGCTTTAAATTATCTAAAATTAGGTGCTCACCACTACCTTAACGCTCTGTATTGCTGCACCGTAGGAGGAAAGGTCTGGTCCTGACTGTCAGAGTATCAGAAATCAGACTGGAAGAAGACTCAAGGATTTGAGTCATCTGGTACAAGGCCTTAGAAAAGGATGTGGTGCACAGGCTTGGCTGGGCTGGTTGTATGAAGCATTAACAGTGCTGGGCTGGCTGGCTCCTTGCACAGTGAAGCAGGGGATGCAGGATTTTCCAGAGCTACATCCAGGAGTGATACAGCTCTATCTACTGCAGGAATGTGCTATGCTGCCACAGCCTTTGGGGCTGCGGCTCAGTCACCCTCTTCCCAGGACCAAGGTGAGATCTTTGCACAGGACTGCACCTTCCTACATAGGTGCCTCAGATCCTCTGTGTGCTCATTAGCATCATATTGTCTGTTATCTCCAGAGATGAAAAAGGGCCAGAAAAACACCACATGCTGTCTCCCGAGAGCTGCATGAAAGTAGGTAATGGCTGACTTTGAAGGACATGTTGGCATGTGAAACTGCTGCAAATCCTCCTTTACTTTGCCATCCCCAGAGCAAATCCCCTGCCTCTGAAGAGAAGTCCCTCACCTATCCCATGCCAGGTCCATCAGATCAGATTCCTTCCCTTACCTGAACATAATCCAAAACCATGCCTGCCAAGACCATGCCAAGCCCAGCTAGGAGGTATGGCAGGAGCACTTGCAGGCAAATTGCGACGGCTGACTCTTCCCGTGACTTTGCCATGATCGCTTTCTCCTCAGCCAACAGCTTCTGCTGTGCATGCAGAGAGACATCCTCTGCCTCCTGGCTGCCAAGTCGGCTCTCTCTATGTTTACCCTTGCTCTTTGCTTTGTGTCTGGATCGCTCTCCATTCCTCGTCCTGCCCTCTTTTCTCCTCTGCCGAACTTCCTCACCTTTCATGGTGGCTTTCTTGAATCACACAGTTTTTCTGAAAAACAAAGTTAGAAACAACGAGAGAACAAAGACAGGCATCAGATAGGTCATCGACAGCAAACCTGTTGGTATTTTGTCCACTCCACTAACCTGAAGGCAAACTGCCACCTACTCCCAAAACCCTAGATGCTCTGCTGACCCAACTACTAGCATGTAGCTTACCTTCAATTTTGTAGAGTGTCAAATCAACCTCTCTTTCTATAACTGCGCTTCTTCTTAGGCCTGCGTTCACACTAGAGTGCTTGCTGTGCATCCTGTCTCTCACCCCAAGAACGCCTAGAAGGATGCAGAAGGTGCTGCGCAGAGCCAGAACTCTGGACCCACCAGCTCTGACACTGAGAGTCATGAGAACTGAGGATCCCAGCAGAATCCAACCCTTTTTAGGGTCTGACCCCTAGCCATGACATGGGAGCACTTGACATCCTAGCCTCCTGCAGTCCAGCAAAGGACTAGCATAGCTAGCACAGTACTGGTATGTACGATGCTTAGTACCTAGCACCTAGCATAGTACAGCTCGCTGTCCACCACTCCCCAATAACAAGAGCATTCTTTCCTCTTCTTTCTAATCGGGATACTTTTCCTCCCTTTTGTGCCTTAGTTGACAGACATGCACTGTGCGACGGATCTATCTACAGGGAAGTTGCCATGAGCCCAGAGCATCTTATAACAAAAAATAAGCATGCAAAATTGTCACCAGTCACCCTCTTCCTGCTACCCCATCTCATTTCTTGATGTAACAGTCATTCACCCTGCCTGCCCCACTGCTGGCCCAGGCAGTGCCCCAAATCTTTCCCCCTCACCTCCTGCCAGCACTCATCCGGGTTAACGGCTAGCAGATATTCTCTGATGCTCCCATTTTCAGGATGGGCCCCTAGCGCCCTAAGCCCCTGCGCTACCCCAGCTGGGATCGATCCTCTTCTTGCCCAACGTCTGGGGAGCAGAGGAAACTGCTAGGAGGCCCCGGGCACGGCTAGGGGCGAGGGAGGACGGATGAACAGAACAAAGTCCCCCTCCGCCGGAGGAGGAAACCCGGCCCCCGCTCCCCCGCCAGCGCTTACCGCCTCCTGCCCTGCCCGGGGCTCTGCCCTGCGCCGGGCTCTGCCCGCAGGGCCGCGGGCGCANGGGCGGGAGGGCAGGGCTGGCGTGGGGGCTGGAGGACTCCCAGCAAGGACGGCTCCTGCTCGGGAAACGGCCCCCTGCAAGGAAGCGCTCGGGGCAGCCGGGGTGCCAGGAGTACCCCCTGCTGCCCCCCCGGGACGTGCCCAAGCCTCCGGGCCCCCAGCCGCCCCCAGAGCCCGTGGCGGGTGTTACCCGAAAGGGCGACAGCCTTCAGCGCGGGCGGAGCGATCAGGAGGCTGCGATGAAGCGCTGCGGAAAGACATTTCCTCTAGGGCTCGGTGTTTTGGTTTGGTTTGTTTTTTTTTTTGGTTGGTTTTGTTTTGTTTTGTTTTGTTTTTTCTCCTTGTTTTGGCATTTGCAAAAGCTCTTGTTGCAAGCTTCTTGTGCAAAAGCCTGCCTCCACCACAATCGCAGCAAAACTCCTACTGATTTGATTTTTTCCCCCCTCCCATATTGAATCAGCATGTTAGAAATGTGATTACAGCATCCATCACACTTAAGCACATAACTCTCATTAAGTACCAAAGTAGCCGTACTCATGCAAGTCTCCTGAATCACGCAGCTCAAATTTCCCGAACAATTGAGGATATTAAATCATACCTCAGTACCAGGGCAATCTTAGATCCTGCTGAAGTCTCTCAGACGTCATGCTACGCTAAAGGGCTCTTACTGATAAAATGGTGTCTCTGGGCCTGTGAGCTCTGGCTCAAAGCAGGGCACACCAAAGGGAGCTGAAGGTTTTTGTAAGTGACAGTAATGAAACCCTGCAGCTGCTGCGTCTTGAGGGTGTGCGTTAACTGTTGAATGTCACTGCTGTAACGGCGAGGCTTAAATTTCAGCTCACTTGGTGTAATTTTATGTCTTCGCTTTGCAAGTGATGCTTCCCCGACAGTGGTCAGAAGACAGTTTTTCCTGTGAGAAATAAGAGGGGAGGGGATGCAGATTAAAAAAATAGCAACCTTGCCGAGACATTTTTAGACCTGTTAAATGTATTCTGCTATCACTTTACCACTGAGCTTGAAAGAAAAATATCTACAGAGCAAGCGGAAAGTCTCCTGGGGAACTTGATTGACAAGGGCATTTTGGTAATGGTTCCAGCTCAGGAATGTCACCGTTCTATGAGGAATCTCCCACCTGGGTCCAACCATCAGCTCAACAGGAGCTCCCAGCACCCTGCCAGATGTCATTCTGTGTGCAGAAGGAGACATAAGTAACTGGCTTGTGTACCGTGTCCTCATGTACCAGCCTGAGATATCTGGTGTATCACCCGTGGGTACATATTTGGAAGACCAGCTTTCAGCAGTGGCACAAAGCTACACTTTCTCGGAAGTGCAGCAGCAGTGTTCAGATAGATGCTGGCTTTGACGTAAGGGAACAGTGGCTGGACCTTGATTGCAAACAGAGCTCCTGTGACTCTTTAGATAGGGTAGTTCAGCTGCTCAGTGCAGTCTGGGAAGCGCTTGTTGGCACGAAGCTGAGCAACCTCATGCTAAAATGTTTTATCCCCCCACAGAGCCAGAATTCACGTGTGCTGCTTTTCTCCGCTCTCCCACAGATGTGCAGGTACTACCAGCAGTTACAAGGGCATTTGAGGACTTGTTGCGCTCATTCCTGTTTCTCTCCACAGTGCTTTTAAAGACTGTTTCCTGCAGTAGGGAAATAAGTTTGTTATTCCCTTCCTCTCCTCCATGTTGCTTTGCTCCCAGACTTTCTTTCCAACAACTATTCCTTCAGCCAAGCGGAGGGGAATTTTACAGCTTTTTCCAGTATTCTGTCTGGAGAAATGACTTTTTTTTCTTCCCACGGTTTCCTGTTATAAAATGTCATTTCTTCGGTGACTAGGGACTACTAGAGATATTTCTCAGATATAAAGCTTGATCTATGACTTCACTTACCCCCCGTGACAGACTTAGTTTGACTGTGGGGCCATGCAAGCTCCCATGTCACCACTGGGGCTGTATTAAGGCTGCTGGGGACTGCTCCATGGCTCATTGGGCTGCAGTCCCATCATGGGACACATCTCTGGACACCCAACGGCTGCAGTGCAGGGATACATAAAGAAATACACAATCTCTAACCTTCCTCCTCCATTAGACAGTGTTAGCTAGCGTGGCTTAAATGTATTCTTTGGAAGTCTGTGTGTAGACAGAAACAGGCAGTGCAAAACTGATATACTGTGAATACTTACTGCCTTATAAATCTGGGGTTTTAGAGACAGAAAATACAGCAGAAACTTCCTGCATTTGGGCAAGGGAGAGAAGGAGACACCGCTCCTTCTCCTTTGTTTTTTCCTTTATGTATTATTTGAAGGAAAGTGAGTTTTATTGTCTGTTAGCCTTCAGACACAATAATTTCCAGGTAGTTGAGTTAATTTTGTTTTAGTCTCTACCTCCTTCTCCTTCTGTATCTGAGTTCTTCAGAGGCAGATGTTTTGTCTGCATGAGCAATACTCAGAGAAATTAAAAGTGCCATCTACTACCTGCTTTCTCTCATCACCTCCCCTTGCCACAGGTATTCACCACTCAGTTACCGTTGTCCTTGGGACAGTTGTTAAGCCAGGTTATAACCACAGACTTTCACTCAGGCTTCATATATGGAAATAACCCATCATAGGAGAGCAAAAGCAGCACGAAGATCTGTTTTTTGTAGTGGGACACATCTTGACTTGCAGCACAACAGGCCTTTGTCAAACTACTCTGTAGAGGAATAAAGCCAGCCTAAATCACCACACTTCCCCAGCAGCCTTAGGGGCTAATTTGCACAGGTTCTCCCACACTAGACTCCTAAGGACAAGGTATTTATAGTGCATGAGGACTTTCCACTCCCCGTCTGCCATTAGATGGCAGCAACTGAATGCGGAATGAGGGCACGCAGCTCTGCAAGCCCTATTTATCCTGTGGCTTGTGCAGGGATTTCAAGCTTTTCACTTCTAGGTCAATGGTTCAAATCTGGCCCAGGTCAGGAGGGGCCAGAGATCTTTATAATCTGACAGCTGCTCAGCGTCCTGTGCGAAAGCAGTTTGCGGGTTTCCGTTTCTGATCTTGTGGATGAGTGCCCATCTCATCACTGGCACTAATTGGCACCCCCGCTTGACACAACAACAAAGAGGCGGAAGATGCTCAAAAAAGACTGAATTCTCCTCCCTGCACTCCAGATGATTCGACAAAGGGGAGCACTCATCTCTGTGCACAAGCCTGCCCTCAGTAATGAAGCCAGAAGAATGTGTTGGCCCTGTTCCTCCTGTAAGTGAATAGCTGCCCAAAATGATCTCATTCCGGACAGGAGGGTGACAGTTGGGGTCTTTCAGCAGATAAAATTATTTTGTTATTAATTTGGGATATTAGATAGATAGATAGACTAGTGATGGTGCAATGAAATCCCGTCAAACATGTTGTAACACATATGATATTTACAGCCTCTATAACTGCAGGGACAAACTCCATCCAGAACTGCCTTACAAGGTGACCTAATTTGGAAAAGAAAACAGATACAGAATTTTCTCACATTAGAAGATACCTCACTGTGACTTCTTCCCTTACAAATTTAAAATCCTGTGAGGGACTGGAGCAACTGATACTCTCCAGAGAAACCCGTGAGATAAGAAATGAGCCTAGCATGTGATTGTGATATAGTTCAAGCCTGTGTGTGTATCACTTAGCTTGTTCTGTTAAGATTTGAGGAGCATGTCGCTACGTAAATCCCTTTGGGCAGCTGGGCACCCCTCCAACACACAGATTTCCCTTGCTGCTAATGAATCAGCCTCTTTTGCTAACTTACCTCCAAAGCTCATTTACTTGGAAACCAAGGGAGCTTAGGGAACAGGGTTCTCTCAGTGCATAACAATGACCTATTTTAGATACTTCTCCTCACACGGTCATGGAGAAGGGGCAGCAAGAGAGAGTGCTTCTATCCAAGAGGCATTTCCTGGAACCGGTCCTAAACAATGCTGGGCTATTTCCATTTTGAGACCTGACATTTCATGGTGCCAATGCCGCCACACAACAGAAAATGCCACTGTGAGCCAGGGATGGGATCCAGCTGCCTCATTCCAAGGACATGCACCCAGGCCCTCTGCATACGTGGTTATTATTCTCACAAATGACCCCCTTCCCACGGAAACTGGTAACACAGAATGGGAATGCTTCACAACACTCTCGGAGCAGGATGGTAAATGAGACCAAGGGCATGTTTTCCACCCCTGGGCATGTCGACATCGCTGGGCTTTCTCAGGTATGATGAGCAATATAGTAAGGGAAACACAGACATGCTACCTGCACTGAATTAGTGGTGTAGCTTTATATGACACCACAGGAAAGACGCATCTGGTACCCCAACAGGGAATGCTTGAAAATAAGAAATGTTTTGTGTGCCATCTTGTCTCTGAGATGTGGGCTACTGCCTGAGTCCAGGAAGAGGCCAAACACTTTGTGGTTTTCCCACAGTGAGTGTCCTGAGGCAAAATGAGAGGAACAAACACATTATAATGCTTTCACTTTGTATTATATTTAACCCAAACCTCACCAGCCTGAGTACAAGGCTCAGATCCCAGACTGGAACCCTGTGGCTTCAGCCTACCTGCTATTGATACCTTGCAAAGCCAGAAAGGATCATTGTCCCGTGTGACTCAAAGGACATAGTGTGTCTTTCGATTCACTCCTGGTTGAACTGCAGCATTTTTGTTAGAAAAGTACCCAACCTACAAAAAAACAGCCAGTGATGGAGGACAATCAGCCACAAGGGTTAAGAACTCATCCAGTATGTACTTCTTTATGAGGCTGAATTTGACCAGTTTCAGCTTCCAGCCCCTGAATGCAGTTACATCTTTATGACTATATAAGCCCGTTTCCAAACTGCCCTTTTCCCTTATTGTGGTTCTCCTTGAGGCACTCACCTTCAGGCAAGCAGATCAGCTTCCATTCACTCATGTGGCTCTCCTCAAAACTCATCCCAATTAACTAACATCTTTCCAAATAGTGTCCTACTGAATGGAGCCCAAAATTGGGCAGTAGTGCTGAATCCAGAGAACACTGAACCTGTCTGCACCAGCAGAAGACATTTTCTGTCAATCCAGTGACCATTTTAGCCCTTTTTGATCTCTAAAGACTGGCACATTGGCCTGTGGGGTTTCATAACTAAAATGTTGGGTGGTTGCATGTACACCAGGAGACCGATCGTCAGTGTATTACAGTGTCACTGTCAGCCAAGCAATAGGTTATTGCTTGTAAGCTGTCAACCCAACTGGATACTAGGTTAATTTGACAGGACCTGTTTTTCTTAAATAAATGTTCACTGCTGCTAATTACCCAGTTATTTTAATTCATGAGTCACCTCTAAGCTCTTCCGTTATTTTGACTAACAACACTTTATCAGCTCTCTTAAATGGTGACACATAGCACAGCCTTTTTCCCATTCTCCTGGAACATCCCTGTTCTTTGCTGACCCTGCAAGGTCCGTTTCTCACCATCACCGACAGCTAAGGCTAATTAAGAGGGAGAGGAAAAAAAAAAAAATCAGTTTTCCTAGCTACCAAGAAGTAGCTACTCAGTCTGCTTCATCTCCCAATTTACTAATGGCAACACCAGATATGTTCCATTCAGATAATGTAATTTTTAGTATTAAAAAGGGAGTCATCTTCCTGACCCCTGAAAATTCAATAGGATATCACAATGCATGATTATTCTTAGTCATCTCAGAATGCTTAATTTAGCACAACTGCACCTATGCCAAGAAACAAAATGGTTGTATTTATGCTAAGCACTGAAATTAGTCCGCTGTAGTGCACATCAAAACATGAGGTAAAAGCTGGCAGTATTTCTCTGGTTCCCAGTTTGTAGTGACCACTTCAAGATAACTTGCAGAACCATTCAAGAATATGTTACACCTGAAGTGTCTTGATACAGGACACAGCCTTATGACTGGTAACTCTCATCTCTGTTTTTTTAGATGCTTAGAATATGATGGAGACGGCAGTAGGAAATCTTTCTGCTGGGATGGAGCAGATCCAAAAGTAGGTAACAGGATCGCAATTTCTGCCATTCAGTTCTGCCTAGCAACGATATCTTAAAGTAAAGCAGTGATCCTTTTACTGCATTTTTTTTTTTTTGTAGCTGTTAAAATAAACCATCTTTCAAAAACACTCAGTTTTGCAGAATGTTGGGCACCATTGAATATATTCAGAGCCATATCATTGCCCCTAAGGAAGAGGAACAAAGCTCTCATCCGGCATCCTTTCCCTACAGATAAATGCCTCTTACTTAAGAGGAATTAAATCTAGATACTTATTCCTTAGGGCGCAGCTGTGCTGAAGTGATTTTATTAAGTGACTTACAAATGATCATTTTGAAATGTCTGTCTGGTTTGCTGGGATATTTCCTCAGGCAATTGTTTCATCTTGCCTTTTGCTGATCTGTATTATGAATCTTTGCGTTTGATTTCTTAGCTGTTTGCTGCAAATAGCAGCAAACGTTCCTGTCTGAACTCTTTCCAGAAAAGCTGAATCTTTCTGGAGAAAGGATCTGGGAAGTCTAAGCAATATTGTTTAGCAAAACAAGGTATGCAGTCAAAGTGATTTGGGCAGGTATAAATAGCAGAGGAAATTAGTCAAGGGAAGAAGAACGCCCTTCGCCCCCAGGTTACCCATTATAGTTGTATCCAGAGCTAGGAGTCATTAGAAGCTAAGGATTAGCTGCGTGGCATCTAGAATGAGTTGCTGGTCTCAGTCCAGCTCCTGCTTGACAGGTGTCCCAGAGATCACTGTAAGAAATTGCCTCAAGCTTCGCCCAAGCCTACAAGTCTTAACAGAAAACACAGGGCTTGAAGAGGACTACGAAGACTGAGCATGGACACATTCGTTACCAAAGAGGCTTTTAAAAGGGATAGTTATAGCCATAGGCTTTCAGGGGCACCTTTTCAAAGTCACTGTCTAACAAGGCTAGTGTAGTTTGTCTCAAGACTTGCCAAATGCATATGCAAACTGCACATAGTTATTATGCAAATGCATTTTAATCCTCAAACATCCCAATGCAAAACTCCCATAAGACCCCATTTAGACCTTTTGGAAACCATGGGAGGCACCAAGCTCAACCCAACTCCATGGATTTTGAGATTGACTTAACAGCATGCCTTGTACTTCTGAGACAGAGATCATCAGAGAAAAAAACTCAGGCAGAAGCCTTCTTGGAGAGGAACATAGCATAGCTATAGCCTCCCTAACCAGAGGAGGTCTCCTGCTGTGGCTAGTGTGTGGGTCACTTGTCCCCCGTACACCACTATGCTAGGAGGCATGCTTTCCTTGCTAGTGTCCTGCAAGAACGCTGCAACGAAGGAAACGGAGCGAGGAGGATTTTGCCATTTGCCTATGCCCACATTACTGGTGCCACAAGCCACTGTCCAGTATCCACCCTTATACATGTGGCCTTTCTCCTCTCCACTCCACCTCTGAACAAGATCGGGGCACACACCAGTACATCTCTGACAACACCCTCAAATATTATGCTCTTTACTCAGCCAACCCTTGGTCATCTTGGGAAGCAACGTACTACCATTGCTGTAGAACAGACATACAGAATTGTTAGAGGTTACCTTTTAAGAGCAGAATCTGTTTGTGGGTTGTGTAGCAGAGAAGCTGTACTAGTAGCATGAGAATAATAGAGACGTATTTTCTCCCTCAGTAATGCCTTCTATCCAAGGATCCTCGAGCAATTTACAGGCTTCCTCAAGCAGATTATTTGTTAAGTAGCATTCTGAAAAGAAGATGTTACATAAACATCCTGATTCTGCTGTTATTAGGCCCAAAAAGGCAGGTTATGGATCCAGACTCAGTCTTCTTCAAACTGCAGGATGGTGCAAATACTGAGTTTTTATTTCTCCCCATCAATTACCATGCACTCACACGCTCCTTCCCTGGGCTGCACAGCTGGTTGTAGGCCTGCACACCTGCAAACTCTTGCTCACAGTATCATTTATTTGTGCAAGCCCAAATCTGACAAACTGTCCTCACTGAAAACCACCAGCAACAACTTTTTCAGCACTTCCAGTACTATTTCAGTCATGACTTTTCTCCTTTTTCTCCCACACACCAAGCAAAGCACCAAGTTCCCTCTAGTTTCTTTTCCCCATCAGTGTGTTTTCATCCACAGGCAGGAGAAGGGGACAAACACTTAAGTCCTGGGCAGAGCTCATCCTTAGCGTCTGCAGCCCTGCTCAGAACATCTCACCTACTGGAAGAGAGAAAGGAGGTGAAAAAACTTGTGTCCCTGCCCTGCAGCTGAGCTGCAGCTTGTCAGCCTTTTCACATGTTAAGTAGATTTGCAGCTGCCTGTTACAACTCTGCAACAGAAGCTGATCTGGTTCATTTGGGGCCATGCCAGGCTCTCCTGAAAAAA
>VZTL01068280.1:293-13941 GCA_013400535.1 Scopus umbretta | reverse complement strand
AAAAAAAAAGGTATTTATTTATAACTGGCTCATAAGATGGAAAACTGGTTTCTATATTTAAAAGAAAGTGCTCCTAGAAGTTTAACCCTGGCAGTATTGGGCTTGGGGACTTGTTGCGTTCTTTTTTGAGTATGAGGTACTACACTTACCACATTTCTAGGTTTAATCCTCCACAGATCTAGGGTCGGATAGCATCGTTATTTGCTGTTTAGAAAGTGGCTACTTTATTCTCAACCCCTCAGAAGATCCAGACTTAGAATTGTACAGTCTGGAGGAACTTCCAAGGTTTTGCTGAGTCTTACTTTAATTTTGAAAAAGAAAATTAGTGTTTGAATACACTTTTGATGCTGTGTGCTGCAGCCAAAGGTACTGCATGAACCCCTGTCCTACAGTACTATATCAAGACCACTTCTGCCTTTTGAGGCCAAATTCAAGGGCATGTTCCTATCTAAACAGCACGGTTAGAAACATTGCAGCTGATCTTCTGGGGGATGCACACTTCAAAGTAGCTTTGTCTAAGTATTTCCCATGGCTGGAAAGTCACGAGATGCATCCAGCCAGGCGATGCAGTAGCTGCAATACCCGTATGCAGACAACAGCTGGATGTAGGCAGACACTTCGCTCACAGCTGCTTCTGGAGCTGCCCTGCCAATGCAATGCAGTGTCTCTGGAATCACTCTTCTGCCACCAGAGCACAAAGGCACAAAACAGTGAGAGGAGGGCTGTCAGACACGGGTGCAGACTGAAGAAATAAAGCTCATTATGCAAATGATGTCCCAGCTCCAGCCTGGGTAAATTACATTCTTCAAATGTGCATTTCCATTGCTTCTTCAAAGGTATGCAGTGCCTGATCTCTCTACCCTGTTGTGAACTGCCGTGCCAGGCTGTGAAAAAGCGCTGCTGTAACATTCAGTCCCAGACATGAGTACATTCCAGAAGCAGGAGACACTATTTCTGTGTATTTCCTTCTACCCGGACCAGCTGAGCTTGTTTTGAACCTGACTTTCTATTTGTGAAAGACTTTGGGGATACTTGGCTAAAAAATATACACAGATCTCCCTTTACAACTTGGGCTGCATTCACCTTGTGCTACTTTTAAGGAAACTGAGATACAAGGAGTTCTATCTAACTTACGCAAAGCTACAGACATATCAGCTGAAGACTCCAAGCAGAAAAAACATTTTCCTTTTTTAAACTCTCTAACACCTAGACTGTATGACCTTCCATTATTCCCTGATCTCTTCTTGTCCAGTCCCTTCTGCCTAATAATGAGGAACATCTTTCCAGGCTCAGACTCTAACCTGGAATCTGCATAAACGCCGCCATGCAAGGAGATCTCATCCTGACATGGTAAGCCCAAATACTCCATCAAACTAACTTAGAAATCTGATTACATGCAAGTGTACATATGTAACATTACAACACCAGAGACAGATATCATTCTAGGAGATATTATTTTTTCATTTGCAGCCAGAACAAGGGGAAAAGACAGTATTCTTGGCTGCGTGCCACCATGCATTTCGTGCACGGAAACGCTCGGCTCCTGCATGCCAGAAGTGTATGAGTCAGTTTTGCTAGTGTGGGTCAAGAGCCTGCCCATGGCTGTACAGCCCACGTGCTGCCTCTAAGTCTCGTATCAACATGCTGAGAGTAGCCATCACATGCCTTGGCATTTCAGGAATCTGTACCCTCAATATTACCCAAACCTCTCTGTGCTTCTGGCCATAAGCAGAAGTATTACTTCCCTTTATCAGCAGTGAGTTGTTTATATTAGATTCAAAGCCCTTCTGATTCAGAAACAATGAGAAGTCGTAGCATAATATATATGCTAAATAGCTATTTAAACTGTTTACAAAAAGCTTTGATATGACCCTGAAGGATATTGGCACTGCTGCTCATTTCAGAGACAGCATGGTCCAGCTGTTGAAAAAGAAAGCTTGGCGGAGGCAAGGCAAAGCTTACATTTACATGAGCTGCTAGTTTGAGCAGCATGTTAGTCTCCTGTGTCTCAAGTCTTCTCATTTATGCTACCAGGATAATTACAGTTAAAAACTGAGCATGGTCTGTGGTAAAGCTTTCTGAAACACTTGGGTGAAAAAAGCTGCAGACACATGAGAGAGTGCATTTATAGATTTTTATTCCATTAGTAGCTAGCTTCTGCCACAGATAGGACCTAAAACAACTTTGATATCTTAAGGCAAGATCTATTTATGTATCTGTGTGCTAAGCAAAAACCAGAGTCCTTGAAATGACAGACAGATTTCTCTGTTTGGAGATCCTAGCTAATAACGAGAACCAATCTGCTGAGCACCATGTGTTTAATACTCCCCTGTGCCACCAGAGAGAGACACTCTGGTGAATGGACCCTGTCCTGCACTGCCTGGAAACTCTGAGCTGGCAGCAAAGTGGTTCAGAGTAATGAGAACCATAATAGGTATGCGGGCCCGGAGCTTTCCATATTTGTGACGGTCTGTTTGGAGCCTGTGGCAGCAATGTTAGTAGTACGTTACATCTTGTGATCTGCTCTGTAATAATAAGCCTGAACAGACGGTGACATTAAGACCGGGGGGAAATGTTTTGCAGTGTTCAGTCTGGGATGAAGGTAGTAATTTAATGGGCTTTTGAAGAATTTGCACCCTCCCAGAAAACTCTGGCTGTGAATGAGCATTAAAACAACTTCCTTCCCATCTATAACACCGGGGGACTATCACTCTAACTGAACAAATACCAGGTCACAAGGGTAAAAAAAATACCAAAGAGAGTCTTGCAAAAAAAAGATCTTGCTGG
This sequence comes from Scopus umbretta, assembly GCA_013400535.1. Taxonomy (NCBI): domain Eukaryota; kingdom Metazoa; phylum Chordata; class Aves; order Pelecaniformes; family Scopidae; genus Scopus; species Scopus umbretta. Next base: position 11,154 of record VZTL01068280.1, on the reverse strand, counting down.
AGTTCTCCTTACTTTTCAAATCACTACATAATCAAATATATCTCACTAACTTGAGCTGGGAGAGCCCTTCAAAAGTCCTTTGCATTTTTTCAAGCAAACTAGCTTAAAAAAAGGTAAATGCTTCAACCTTACTTCCACAAGCAAAGCAGCTCCTAAAACATCTCTTTAATACTGCATAGTCACTATCTCGTCACTGCCAAAATCTAGCTATGCCTGCAGATGTGCTGTAAGCCTCCCTTCTCCCGTCTTGCCCACTTAAACATCCTTTGGGAATTTTTGGTTTACTTTGTTGTCCATTAATACACCAGTTTAATTATCTATGTTGAAATGTTAACAAGCATCCAGAAAGACATAGGAAATTGGACTTCAGCTTAGGAAGAGCTTTCAACCTACAGAGATAATGAAGCATTAGGCCAGCATACCTCCAATAATGGAGATCTTTAAAGGCATGAACATCTACACACAGGCAGCTACAGCAGAGGATGGATGAGATGGCTTGCAGAGTTCCCTTCTCACACCACAATTTGCTAACTAGCTATGATAAATATCAACCAGTTACTTCCTGAAAGTAACAATCAACACTTGGAGATACATCCTTGGGTATTTTATAAATTGCAGTTAACTGCATTTCTCATTCTCAGACACTCAATTGAGTTGCTCTGGTTTACTGAGCTACTGCACATCAGCAGAGCTACATAAATCTTTGCCTTTCACAGATAAGAGGGAAAATGTGAGCTGTGAGCACTGTTAACCCAGCGTAACTTGACTAATGTCTAGAGCTCCTGACTGCATATGTCAAAATTGAAACAGGCTGTATCAAACCCATTAAACATTAGGAAGGTAAGAGAATCAGGGGGCAATTCATCCAATCCATCTTAAACACACTTCTGCTCAGATGGGACCCAGTTAAAGTGCTTATCTTTCTCTGTTGACTGCAAAAGGAATCTGCCTTAAACACTGAATTTTAAAGGGAAGTAATCAGACAACATGAATCTTAGGAAAAAATCTTCAGGACTAAACAAAGCCTAGCATCACTGCTCACCTCGCTGCTCGTACATGAGGAAGGCTTTTACCACAGACTACAGTGACCACAATAGCCAAGTGGCTTCTGGGTTTGGCAGAGCTTGTGCCTGTGCACCAAGCTGGGTTTCTTCTCATGTGGTTAACAATTATTTTGGCATAACTCCTTATCTCAGCACTGCAGCTATGCAGAGAGGTTTGCATTTCACAGCAACACCAGGAGAGCTTCTCAAGGAAAATCTGCCGAGCATTTGCTCACTTTAAAACCTTAATCCTGAAAGTTTGCACAAGTGCCTTGGCTCACTGTCTATTGCACGTGCCAATGGATTCTGTGCAAGGAGATACAGAAATCTGAGTGTTAAGCATTCCTTTCCCCACCTTCACAATGTTAAATCCAAAGATCCTTTTAGAGCAATGAAAAAGTGAAGCACACAATGAGATAAACTGATACAGCTTGGTAAACTTAAAATATAGATCACTTACTCTTCCTTGTCCCCTAGCTGTTTTGCTTGCCAGTATCTGCCCAACACCCTGCCCTGTACCAGGCAAGAGAAAGTTCTATGTCTATCTCTGCCTACGGGCAGTCCATCCTCTCCAGAAGTAGTACGGACACTTTCTTAACACACTCCTTTTTCAGTGTATTACTTCTCTTTACCTATGCCCACAGAAACCAATTCTCAAGCTGAAAATTCATCAGAAGTCAAAAACATTGGAAATGGTGTACAAGGTTGGAAAGGGGCAGATTAATGTGGTCCAGTGCTGCAGAGAGCAAGCTGGATGTCACAGCCCAGAGCTGCGGTTGCAACGAGTATCACCACACCACAGTGGGATGTGGTCCTCGGCAGCGTCACCACACCACAGTGGGATGTGGTCCTCGGCAGCGAGAGCGCCAAGTGCCTCCAGGCAGCAGCTGCTCTGCAGCTGGTGCAGGGCTGGCTCTCGGCTCCCTGTGCTCCCAAGCATGCAGCTGCTGAGAGCGTGTCTGGCTGCCAGGCACACTAAGTTTGGCCACAGTACAGGTGCAAAAGAAACAGGGGTGGTTGCAAGAAGCAGCCTTTTTTTCTTGCCACCTCCAACCTCTGTGTACCAACACGAAGAACAAAAGCATCACCTTAATACAAGACTCTTCTTCAGACAGAGACAACGTTGCTTGTCCTGAGGCAGGACAATGCTGTTGGATAAGGCTGACTACAGCCAGCAAGGGAAGAGACTGGTTCTGGCTGAGGTCCTCAAAGTATCACAGCCCCATAAAGGACTCCCACCCTCATCTGATCTCATGCATTTCCCGAAAGAGTGAAAGTCTGCTGTCTGAGGGACATTTTTGGCTACAGGGACAAATGTCCTTCAGAGAATAAAATTCATTGCAAGTTTCCAGAAATGCTGAGCTAACATGCTAAACCACTTGTGGTGAGCACATCGAATAAAGGAGATATGTATACCACAGGGGTAGAAGATGGGGCAGGAGATCATAAAGTTCTCCCCATTGCCTGAGAACAAGACACAGGCTAAGGCAGTCTGAAAACAACATTTTTAATTAGCTGCTGCTTTTTAGATCTTTAGGAAAGCGTACAAAATGAAGAACATTTCTCCTCCTGTCCAAGCTTAAGCAAGGAGGTAAGATCAAGTTGTAAATACAATCCTACCTTGAACCTCACAAGTCTGCACTCCTGGCTCCAACTCTAGCCACTGGCAAAAGTCCCGCTGATTCCAGTGAGGCCAGAGATTGACCCCAAGATGGTCACACCTGGGGTTTTATTCATTCCATGATAAAGATTTACTAAACTTGGAACCCGATCATGGATCAGCTTCCAAACACCACCCATGTTTGGGGTGGCTGGAGCTGGAGTTTCAGTGCTGGCCCTTCTCCATGGAACTGAAAGCCAGAATTACGATGATGACAATAAATATTCAGCACTTCATCTTCAAAGGGTTGGGTAGATGGTTCAGTCAGCAGCTAGCTAATCAATGGCACAATATGAACCATGCTATCAATTATTCATGCAATATCTTTGCAAGCTACTTATGAAGATAGTCAATGGGGTTAGCGGCATATTTATATTTATTTTGCCGTAAAGACTCCAGCATTGCTAGATCCCCAAACCACAACAGTGGTGGTAATAAAAACTTTTTTTAAAGGGGTGGTGTTATGACCTAGAGGCAAGCTGGACGGGAGTTGTGAATGGTTACTCCTAAAAGATCACTTCTTACTTTGCATGTGGCTTTCTGAGCAACTCCCATGTCTCTTTTTCCCTCCTGCTAAGGGATTTGGCTGGAAACATCCTCATCAGCTGCACTGCCTTCTTGGCTGTTTGAGATATTTGCTTGGTGACCAGAAAGTGGCAGAGAGGGGTAACCGAATGTGAACCCTTTAAAGGTCAGGCACACGCCCAGTAAATGAGCTATCAGAAAAACCACGCTTCCGAGCTGCGAGGAATGAGCTTGCTGAGAGGAATGAGCATTTTGCAGAGCAACCAGGCTGTGAACAGAGGCACTGTGGGAGCTTATGCTCTGGTTCATTTAAGTCTGAAGCCTCTTGTCCAGAGGATCAAACATCAAACTAAGTGCATAGAGGAATACAGAATGAGTGTCTAGGAGTACAAGAGATGCCTTAGAGAAGATGCATGTTCTCCTTCTTGGCTCAGGCGGGGGAAGTTTGCCCAACACAAACCGCTGCTCTTATTAAGGACCTGATTTTGCTATGTGCTGGAGAGCTTTGGCTTTCACTCTCATCAGTGACTTGAGGACAACCAGTATTTTGCAGGAACAGATCCCCTGCCAGTGTCAGGCTCTGAAATGTTTGATGTCCAGTCCTGCCTTTGCTTTTAAACATGTCACACATCTGTTTGAAAAAGGATCGTGCTCGCTCCAGGGCGAAACACCCTCGGGCCTTTTTCTGCTCAGTGCTGAGAGCTATGTTTTGCATTTATTCTTCACTGCAGCCCTGTGGATCACCTACTAGACTGTGGGCTGGACTGGAGCAATCTCAAAGTGCCATTTGCACAGTCTGTACCTCAAGACCAACAGGATGCTAATCTACTTATATCAGAGCCTGGTTCAGATGACTTGAAGTAGCCTCCTGAATCTCAGTAAAATCTAGCTTAATCCATCTCCTTTCTTTCCTTTTAACAGGCAGTTTGCATTGATTTCTTCAGCTATAGCCAATTCATAGCCATCTCCTCTCTGAAACTCTGCTATCGTTTTCTGCTTTGAACTTCTCCTCCTGAAAGGGTGTGCAGTGTAAAATGGTCATGTTATAGTTGAGGCCTGGGCATTTTGGCTGAGGGCAGAGGAATGTCATGGCTTCATGGCAATTACTATAATCAAAGAGACTTCCCACCACTCGCGGCAATTTAAATTAAGACCTTTCTTCTAAAAGATATCCTCATAGATCCCATACAAAGAGAGGACGTGCTCCAGGAATTTTTGGATGTGATTTTCTGGCCTATGTTATGGAGGTCAGAGGATTTGGTCGTAATGGTCCCTTCTGGCCTTAATATCTAATAATCTATGAATCATTTCCATTTAGTCCTGTGATCTGGTCTCCATTATGTCACTAGCTATTTCAAAACAAAGCAAGGGGCCCATCTTCTCTTGCAGAATGGAAGGAACAAAAAATCAAGGCAAGAAGGCCATGAAATAGTGGAGAGGCAGTCACAAGCCTGTTACCAAATACACCTCATTATCCAAAGACAACTGGTGATTTTTTTTCCAGTACTGGATGAAGTGAATTTATTCAGCTCAAGTGTCAGTTTGTAGTTAATGTAGCTTCCTGAATAGCTGTGACCTTGCAGCAATGTTGGGTTGATCTGTCTAAATGACAGACGTGGAGGAAGCCTGCTGTATACATTGAGGCCTGCAGCTGTGGTTTATAAGAAGGCATGTCAAATATATCATAATTAACTCTCTGTGGACACAGTTATGAGTTCTGCTGACAAATCACAAGGAATGGGAACTCACAGGTACTCAAACTTGCTGGACACTGAAGCTTTATGGGGCTCCTTACACCTGAATGTGTAAAGTATACCATGGATATATGCACACATATTGAATCTCTTGCTGTAGCACCAGGCAGTAAGAATCTCCCTGGCAGTCTATCAGGATGCCCTTTTAACAGGGCAATTTAAGAAGGCAAAGTCATTCCTTGGGGGTGATTAACCTGGTCATTGCCCCACAATGCAAAGCATGTCTTCCCTTACATTTCCTCAGGGACATGAAAATCTGTACTTGAAGCTGAAATCACACACAGGTGTTCCTGTCTAACATCTTCCTTTTGGGATCCTGTCCCAACCAGCAAATATTAAGAAACGAAGTTTCACAATACTACTGTAAGGTAGGTCATAATGATCTAGAACTTAAAAGGGAAGCCCAGAAACTCCCTTTGCATGCCTTCTTATTTGCTAGTGCTTTCACACACCAAATGATTCAGGACTCTGCAGTAAAAACACAGAGCAGAGGTAGTTCAGGGCATATTCCTGGGCTGCCCACACTCCTCAACACCACTTCTCCAGTGGTTCTGTGCCTTGCAAAGGGGTTAGGTGTGGCAGTGTCTATGGACAGAGATGAGTGTGCTTTCTCTTGGCCCATCCTTGTGCCACAGGGCAGGGAGTACTACTTCCAGCATTGCACCCTGCCAATGTACCTACATGGCACCTGGACCAGGACCAACTCGTGTCTGGCCAGCTTGGAGACTGGTAAGCAGAGCTTAGCTCTGCCTGTTGCCATCTGCGCAGATATGCCCTGGAAAGGTATGGGAGGAGGCCAAGGAGTACAACAGAGGCCCTGTGATCTGCAGTTCATCCCATGCGAAACGCTTTAGCTCTGTGCTGCATGGAGTGCCCATCTTTCCCTCCCTGAACTAGAGAACAGAAACATGTATCAGTGAAAGCCCTTAAAGCTTCTCAGCTACATATAAAATCATGCTGACCAAACCCACACCAGGGAAACCACTTGGCTGGGGAGTTCATCAAATCCTGGGAGCATTCTGGCAGTCTCCTAAACACTTTCAAGTGTCATGAAACATGAGAAACGGCAACAAAATCCCAAATACTGATTGTTCAGGTCGCATCACAACTCCAGCCCAGCTCTAGGAAAGTCATGCTTTGCCTGCTCTACAGAGATATTTCAGAGATGCTCCTCTGGAGGCTCAGGCACTAAGAAGCATGAAATAAGACACTTACAAGTGGTAACTCAATTCCATCTTCATGAGTAACAGGGAATTAATGGATAATGGTATTTTACCTAACTGTAATTACATATTAAGTATAGTAATGAATGAAGCTGAGAAACACGAGAGGCTTCTTATGCAAAATTATCCAAATTACTCAGTCCTTTTGGTTTCCTTAATAGTCAACCAGCAACCTCATGAAAAAGGCTTGTAATACAAGGGATTTCTGCATTTTACTGTTTCTGCAGATATCCCAAGAGGCAGCATGCTTTCCCCAGAAGTTCAGGAGTGCATTTAAAGCCAAATTTATCTTTCAGCAGCTGAATCAGCCGTCTGGGCCAATAGTTGGGATAACCTGTCATATCAGAGGGTAAGAAACCTGAAGTCTGACCTTAAAGCTGACTGACAAAAAGGAAATTTCTTTTTCTACTCACATTGACAATGTCAGCTGAGGTTTTAACAGGGTATGCATTTTAAGCTTATATTAAACTTGATTAGCATCGAAATGAACAGCAGTCAACCCAACGTACTTCTTGGAGTAAACTGTCTGGCCAGATGACTGCTATATACAACTCATTTAAAGTGTATTAAGTTTGCAGAATATTAAGTTAGTGGTGATTCATGTTCAACAGGAGCATCTCAGTGTAGCGGTCCTCCTTCTGCTATCCCCAGAGAGCTTTGTATACCACTGAGAATAATCAACCTGTTTACTTCCTAACCTATTTGCCACCTCCTCTCAAAGGTTGTGCCAGCAGGATGTCACCTCTTTGTACCCATGATTAATGGGTGTGGGAGCATAATGTGGATATACCCCTTTTCTGGAGAGATTCAGAGGCCTGACACCAGCAAATAGGACTGTGGGTTCCACTGAGTGTCACAGTGAAATTCAGGAATCTCTTCTCTGCAAAGATAGCAATAAGCCCTTGGCAACTCTCCCACCACTGCTTTCCTAATAGCAAAACATAGCATTAATCAGAACATAGGTTATTTTACATGACCAGCATTGTGGCCCAAAGCATGGTCTCACCCCCAACTCTCCAGGAATAGCTAGAAAATGACACATTAAGTTAAAACACAGGCTGGATTCTAGGGTGGTAAGAAAGGAACTGGGTGGGTTGTCCCAAGTTCCCAAACTCCAAACTAGTTTGAGTGGTAGCACCAGCAAGGTGGAGCTCAGGATGTGGAAAGAAAGATGAGAACAAAGCCTTTGACTGTATCCAGTAAGTAGCTGCAACTTGACAACTCTCATTAGTGCCACTGAAGTAAACAGAAAGCCCCTATGCTCTCACACAGGTTTCTTCTTGTTGGCACAATTTTCACGTACCACAAGCTCCCCTGCTCACTTCAGGGGCTGGTTTACATCATTACTCCCAGACTTGCTTGAGCCTGCACCAGTCGTACTCCCTCTCTCCACCCTCGTTTCACACCCACTCCTCCATTTCCTTTCACAACACCTCTCTGCCACCCTTTTTTGCAGCACCATCTGTCCAGGATGGACTTGCTTGTTTTTCCTCAAACCAAATTCTTCCTGAGAAGCAAGCACACAATTTTAGTGAGCCTAAAATCAAAAACCAAGCTAATGATAAAAGGAAATATATCTTCCTTTCTGACTGCCCCTGGTTCAGAGCTCTCACCTGGCAGACATTTTCAACACACTGCCAGAGGATTGTTTCATCTGCTGAATATGCATTTCACTCCACAAGCCAGTTCTTCCCCAGGTGTTTTTCATGCAGGGCCTTCCATGCCAAATGACAACCTGGTGGCTTTGTGCGAGAGAGTGGTGGCGGTTCAGAAAGAACAAGCTTGGAAGCAGCAGGTTAGAAGGAAAAAAGCAGGGAGAGCTTCGAGATTGGAGGGGACTCGTTTGAATCCCTGCCATCAAAATCTACATACTTCCAGTGATGAGGGGGAAAAAGGAAAAAAAGATAAGTATTCTGCAAGCCAGACCTACAGCCAGTGCAAGTCAGCACAACTCTGCTGCCATCTGGCTGGCTTCATCTGCAGACCCCCACCCCTTCCATGGGGAAAGTCCTACAAAGTACGGACCCACAGACACACAGGACACCTATCCCAAATGCAGAGCAAAAAGATCCCAGCTGCATAAAACCAATGTTCGGCTCCAGTGGCGCAGTGTAAATTTGCACTGGCTTTAAACTTGTGTTAGCAAGTATATATATAATATAAAGAAAAATCTTAAGAAAGGGAATTTCAGTAAAAATCAAGCTGAGTTACAGCCAGCTTCTCAATTCCCTCAGTGCCCTTTACTTAGGCAGCTTTCCAATTAGTGTCAATGAAAGTTTTGCCTGAGTAGCAACTGAGTAAAAATAGATTCAGAATATCAGGATTCGACCCAGAGCCTTTAATATACAGAAATAGACAGACCCCCACACAAACACACACAGAGAGGGTAAACCTCACAAGTGATAATGAGCTTTGATTTTTCATCAGCCACAAAAATGTCAACTATGCTCCCAGTACATTCCACAATAGAGCAATATTTATATTTGATCTCGGCAATGGTTTCACGCTACATGTTACATAAGCCAGTCATTCCCCATACAGTAATGGAAACAGACAGCACTTGCCACAGTTTATTTTTTGCATCAGGCATTCTTTGGCAGATCCTCACGGGAAACAATATGGTAGGGGAATGGCATTAGACTTCCCCTGTGCAAACACCACGAAGGCTGTGAACAAGCAGTACAGGACTTTCACTCTTTTTCTGGAACTGTTGCAAGAGCTAATGGCTCATCTTGCCCCCTATACACATCTAGAAGGTCTCATGCATTACAAGAGCAGATTCACTAACAACAAATTTGGCCCTGCTGCCCAGAAAATAGCAGCCTCTGCAGTGAGCTCCCCTCCTTTTCCAAAGCAGGAAGCCACCAAATCTTTTGCTCTGCTCCTTCTACCTGTGTGAGTGGGGTTCAAACAACCGCAGGATGAAATCACTCTTCCTACAAGTGCCATTATTTCCCTGGGATCTCTACTAGAAAAGCACCATCTGTAGAGAATGAGCCCAAAGATGGGTTGACTCTTTCACTGAGACCTAGACCTTGAAATAAATTACTAGGCAGAGTAAAATGAGAGTTCAATTTATTAAAGAGGACTGATCAGATAATCTTGACATGAGAATTAACTATACAAGATAGCTACTCAGTAACATATTGCTGCAGAGCCTGTGTGAGTCTATCTACCAGTGTACTCAGGTTAGATAAACATAGGACTCTAAAAGAAAACTTGGATCCGGAGTGAAAATGCCACTACAAACCTGGCTTCAGCCCTGGTTTTTGACCCATAACAGAAGTGGAATCGTGCAGCAGCTTTGCTTGGGCTCTGTTTTTTTTTCAGTCTGTGCTTCAGGTTGACGTTTGGACAGGTTATTTCCTGCTGTTAGACATCCTTAGAGGAAATATCAAGAACTTCATGGAGTTGGTAGTATTGTTCTTTGAGTCTTTTGGAAACAGGCTGAAAGAAAAGAATCTGCCTAAGCCATCCTTCCTAAAGTAGGATCACGCAAGCTTGGAGTAAAAACCTCTCGTCAGATCGGAGCAAGTCACTCTGTGCACCGGGTACTGAATATCCTGAATCTCACTGGCAGCACTGAGGAGCTGGGACCATTTAGCATTTGACAGGATGGATCCTAAGCTTGTGATTACACAGAACAACATCTCTCCCTGTGTCTTACCTCACACTTGCACAGTGCTGAGAGCCTTGCAGAGGGCTTGTTATCCAGGGAGCACCATGCTCCACGGTTTGCAAGTCCTGCCCAATACTTGGGGCAGACTGCTAACATCTGATTCTGCAACAACAGGGTCAGTGGAAAAACTGTGATGGAAGAGCTTGGAATATGCCCTTCGGTGAGCGAGCAAGCGCTGGAAGCAGCCTTTGCATGTTTTATTGGCAGGGACCAGAAGAGAGCAATGGGCTTTAAACTGTCTCTACTCTGTAACCCATGGTAAGCTGTTTTTCTTGGTGCACAACTGCTTAAAAACTCTGAAGGAACATAACAGCTGGAGTTTTAGCATGTCTTTTGCTTCCAGCAAACATGCACGATTATTTTTTGCATCCTTGCTGGAAAGAACAGAGCAGACTGTACTCCAGGACTTCGTCACCTTAGGACATATGATCAACATTTGCGTGTGTCACACTCAGACTTACACCAGCCTGTTAGCAGAGCAGGAATAGTAAAGGCAACGAGAGACGAGCTGCATTTCCACAACCCTCCAGCTGTCAAGAGGAGCAGAGACTGACAGAAATAAGCCGCATGGAGGAGACAGGCCAAACCAGAAATAATCCATCATGTGCCACAGTTCCCAGATTCCTCAGGATCTTTCCTGAGGAATCTGATGTCAGGCATTGAGCACGTCAGAACGACTTGCACTTTGGTGATTTTCCATCTGTAGCTGCTGTTTCTGATATTACACGCAGGGTTACCACTGACACGTATCACTTTGTGAACAGCTGGAGGAGCAGTGGCCAAGCCTCCTTTGCAGACTGAAAGTTTTGCGCAGTCAAAACCCACAAGACACACCATATAATTCTAAAAGCCTGGGAATATGTCAGATAGGCAAGGATAGCAGGTCCACTGGGGTCTCACTGCTCTAGTGTGTGTTGGCACCAGGCTGCACATGCAGCGATAGCAGGTTTAGCCCCCTCCTGGTTTACTTCCCGATA
>VZTL01068278.1:0-15976 GCA_013400535.1 Scopus umbretta | reverse complement strand
AAAACCACAGCCATCCATCCTGTCCCTTTGCCTTAAAGAGAAAATTCTGTCTTGCTGACCCAGCAGACAATTGCATCAGGCCGAATATGTCATAGAGGTGTCACACTACCAAATCTCTGATAGCAAGATGGTGAAGACACAGTGTCAGGATGGTTGCAAAGCACCCTTAGCACTTAAAAAGAAAAGAAAAGTGTGCTCCTAATAGCAGATGACCTTCCTGAACCCCTATCTGCTGACCACAGGTTAGAAAGCAAAAGGGAGGAATCCTTTGGCCTTCTTAAGGCACGCCTCTGCATGTACCAGGAGAACTGAGAGGGGTCCAGGGCCAGGAACGGGAATACTTCTGCTTACCCAAGATTGAGCTTCTCCTTTTCTCCAGAACTCATCTCACTGGTGACACCCCTGTCATTACCTCCATCCTGTTTGGAATGCATTATTATGTCTCTATTCATGGTATAAATTCTGTAACAAAACTCTTTCCTCCTATAGCAGCAGGTTTTATCTCTTTCAGAACAAACCCAGAACCCCAAATCAAAATGCAGTATGATCAGTACTGCCCTCAGTCACCCATTGGTCAGGAAACTATAACAGAAGAATATCTGTAGGGGAATAGAGTGTTGTATCACAAAATCAAGACAACAGATGATTATTTCCCATCATAATCTATTTTCCTAACATTTTCCTACGATTTGAAGCTTAGTTGCTGTAATTCTTTAGAAAATCTGCAGTTACATATTTATTTCTTATATGTGTATATATTTATTTACAAAAATTAGTCTGGCAAAGAAAGCTAGAGAAGTTGGATCGTAACTAAAATTATATAGAATACGCCTGGAGCTACTTTCATTCTTTTGTGGTCTTTCTGGGGGTTTTGCTTCTTGTTTTTTTCCGTTTCTTTTCTTCTTCTTAACTGTGATAGCATAAGCAAGGCTGGATTTTTATTAGGAATACTGCCAGAAGATCACAAGTTTTTTTCATGAACTATAAAATCTATCCAATTTGTGGGCACAATGAACAAACCATAGTAAGTAGGGATTTCATTATTTCAATGACCAGTTACTAAAAGTATTATGAAATCTTGAACATAATCAAAAGGAAGGTGCAGCAGTAATAGATATTTTTCCTTGCAGATTTACATAAAAATTAAAACTGATTCCTTCACTGAAAATCTCATAAGGCCCATATTCAGAATAAATATTTGCCGACGGCACTGAACAAGGATGCACAAAATAATGTGATTACCGGTCCTTCTAAATCTAAAATGCAAGTGGATCTGCCCTACATATGCGAAGAGGTCCATCTGTGTATATATAGACACATACATGCATTCACAGGCTTACACACACACACACACTCCTTTTTCAATTGAAAAGAAAATCAACTGTTAGAAATAATAGCTACCTAGTAGCAGTTTCATACACACCACTTCTATTTTTATAGAAGATTAAACCTGTGCAGTATGCTAAAAGCAAGAATTATCTACAAAAAGTCAAATCCAGCCCTTATTGACCATTTCTTCAAAGAAAAAAAAAAAGGACGATGGAAGTTAATTTTATTGGTTTTGAAGACAGTTGTAAACTAGAGTTTCAGATCTATATGTTCCACAGAAGTATGGAACCTCTGATTTTCAAGAAATAACTGACCTTTTGTTTTATTTCTGATCTACTTTGAGTTTTCAGAAACAAATAACTATAGATGTCACACATACCTGACTTACAATCATGTAAATCATAGGGGAAAAAAAAAAAAATTAAACTGACCAATTCAGGAAAAAATATGGAGGCTACACATACATTTCTGTATTTTTTATACTTCCTTTAAAATACATGCTCTGTGTCAGCAGCACACCTTCATTCCCTGAAGATCTGTAGCATAAGTTCATACCTGGCACCACTTTTTGGAGGCCTATACACCTCCACACCAGTTTTAAAACTTCAGAATTTGGCTATTAGAACTGATTTTCACATAATCAATTTTAAGGACTTGATTATATTATATTGTCAAAACAGATTTTTCTTTTTTTAAAAATTCTCAGTAGTGGAGACATTATTAAGTTACCTGCACAACACAATAAAATGATTTAGACCTTTTCAGATTTCTCCTCCCCTCTTGTACACTACACAACAGGAAGGAAATGAAAGTGGGTCCCTGATTTAGGGCATGAGTATTAGTCTCCAGCAATGGATTTTCTCTGGAAAATCTATCAATGTGTATATTGTTCTGAAAAATACATTAATTTAACTCACTGATTTCTGACATAATTTAACTAAAAAAATAGTGACTGACAAAACATGCCATATTTTATTTGCTCTGCTTATACCACAGAGAGTAATGTTTGCCTGAGCCATAGTAAGGCAAAGTAAATATCATTCTCAACTCTGTTTTACAATTATGAATAATACATAATCATACTTTTCATATTTGACTTGCTGTTTGAGTTTCATTGTAACTTTAGGTGACCCACTGCTTGCAAAATTCCTATTGTTTTGAAATTTACACGGAGCAAAATTTGGAGAGCTATAGTACCTTTCGACAAAGAATGGGAACATCTGAGCTTTAAATAGATAATGCTGAAAAGTGTTTGGACATCACAATTTAGAGTTTCAGTTGTTTACTAACTTCACTGAGAAGAGTGAGTTAGGACTCATGCAAGGCAAATCATGCTGTGTTTAGAAGCCCCCTGTGCTTTCCTGTTAGGCTTACAGCCCTGGTTCCTGGTCAGAGCTGGACTACTGAGTAAGATGGAGCAAAGATTTGCTCTGCCACAGCAATTCTTATTTCCATGAGATTTAGGAGCTCGAAAGGCATGCCAGATCGAACCACAAAAACATTCTGTAAAATACTTAAAATATTTTGTTCTTTATAGTAAACGGAGTAAAACATCAACCTAAAATCCTTTCTATAATACAATATCACTTTTTGTTACTCTAAGAGCATGCCATTGATTCTGATGCATCTGAAATAACATCTTACCATACACAACTCTCTATATTCTAGTCTAATATTCAGGCAGAGTGCATTTTTGAGCAACACAGTATTAATTACAATTCTGGGCTTCAAATACGCCTACTACATCTATCATTTGGTCCAGCTGCATGACTATATGCTTTCTGGCTTAGAATTCATAAATGAGTAGTGTAGAAAAGTATTAAAATCTTTTTGTTAAAGCTGACCAAGCTTTAAATTTTTGAAAGAATGGCTTCTACTGCTCATCCGGCATAAAAGAAAACCAAGGGAGAAGGGTGAGATATTTGATGATATAAATAAACAATATTTTACTTACCTTAGTTTAGATTACCCTGACTATGTGAGAGGAGTGCTGCAATATGCGTATATTCTATGCTAGGCTGAAGCTTTTCCTCCTTCTTTTCATTCTTTTAGTAAGGAAGAACCCTTAGGGTCAGGTCCTGCTTCCACTGAAGACAAGAGCAAAAGTCTTCACTGGCGTTCAATAGGAGCAGGACACTGACTTTAAAACATTTTTTTTTTCCTTTTGTATCATTCTGTATGAGCTTTTGTTGCTTCAGGCTATGCAGATATGAAGCTTTCAAGATTTCTGAAGTCGCAATAAAGAGTAGGAAGTCTTATATTCCTAATGAAGCATCATGCTGTCATCTAATTTATCTGAAATCACTGACCCCAATTTGCCAGTGTTGCTTTTAAAGAAAAAATATTGGATTTACTCTTGACTAAGAAATCAAAGGTAGTTTTTAAAATTTTTTTTTTTTTTTGCCACTACAGGTACAACCTTTTATCCAAGCTACACAACTGCCATTCATTTGCTCAGATTTCAATTCCCCCATTCGTACTCAACTCTTCTGCTAGAAGAAATTTCCTATACATAAAAAGCTGCTCTTAGCCAAACCATTATGCACTGCTGGTACCCACATATGCCTCTTTGCATTTCCTTGCCTACCTGTAAATAAGACTTCTAAGAGATAAAACATTTTTCGTTGATCAGGACAGAAAGTTGTTTGGGTACATAGTTTAAAAGGCATTTGTATATTGCTTCTTGCAGATGTCTAATCATCAAAGAAAATTAATATCTCAGAAATGTATTCACGTGGAAAATCTTCTCTCCTGAGTGATCTATATCCATACACATGTAAGACAGATGCCACAGATGAAATAATGGTAAACCACGTTTGGTGAGAGTCCTGTTTCCGAAGAGCATGTGTCTCACTCACCTGTTTGGCTAAGTTGAGATGTGCTTCTGCTCCTTCGAGACACTATGGCAACCACTTTGGCACTAAGGCTGGAACGCCTTTTCTTCCCACCTGTTCCAACTGTGCCGACAGCCGTGTCCGACTGACTCCCGTCATTGTGCTCCAGCTTATATATCTCTCCGCTCACACTTGTGCTCTTAGTGATTCTCCCTGAAGTCCCCATCCGTCTGCCTTGCATTTTGGGAGTAAATGTACTACAGTTACAAAGTAAAAACAAACATGTTAATTTGTCTGTGTAACAGCATTTCCAAAAGCCTTTAAAAAAAATAATAGTAAATTAATTTTAAGTCTGGATACATTTTTATTTATTTGGTTCACAAATAAGAGGTTAATTTGATGCAGAGTATGTATTTCCAGTATTATAATTTGTTCTTCACTTCTTTGAGGGAAATAAGTAAAATGAACAGATTCTCATGGTTTTCAGAGTGACAGAGAGACACGTAACATTTAAAAGTCAGGTGGAGCCTTCCTGCCTATATCCCCAAAATACAGAAAGCAATGAACCAGCAATTTTATGACCAAAGAAAATCAATATGGGCCAAGAGAATATACGTAGGTTAATACATATATCTTACCGGCACTGTTCATGAAACCCTTAAGACCTAACAGATAATGAAGATGTCATCTTCCATATTTTCATACTTCACAGAAGGAGATAATATAGTATGTAGTATTTTTTAAGGTCTTCGCTCTCTCACTTCTTTAAAGGCAAATGCAATAACCACAGTATGAAGGCAAAATAATTTTGAGGCAAAAAACCCCGATAACCCACTAGAACTTGCGTTGATTGACAGAAAGATGAATCGCTCTGTCAGTTCTGTTTGATTTTCTTTAGCTATCACATTGCATTTGAATGTTTCTATACAAATCTATTTTCTGCTCCTGCACATAGAGGCTGGATAAAGTATTCAGAAACACGCTCTAGTGAGCAATCTCAAATACACGCAGGACATACTAATACACAGTCCTAACACTGCTACGACCAAGTGGTGCCCTAGCTCTGATGGCAATACGAAGTTCGCTATCGCTCTGCAGAGACCCAGAAATTCAAGCTGCAGCCTGACTCACTTCAGATGTAGTATGTGGGAAATTCCTTGATCTTGTAATTGCTGATTAGTAGACCTACTAGCAACACATTAATTTTAGGGATTTTATTTTCAGTAATTCTGTATTTTGAAGTCAAATTTGGAATTTATTTGTTGAGCAACTGTCCTGCTGTCTCTCCCAGCAGGCTCCCTTCCCAAAAGATGTGATGGCCTGCTGCTGCCCCTCCTCCCCGCAAAAAACCCCCAAACAAACAAAAAACCAAAAACAAAACAAAAAAAAGAAAGAGAGGGGTTAGAGGCGCAGGCTTTTTATGTCATGGCAAGGTTCAGACAGATAGGAAATCTTGCCAGGGAGAAATGAAGGGATCTATAAGAAGCGATACCCTGTGACTTCTACAGTTCTGGGCCCTGATAAAGCTTAAATCAGTCCTGTCCAAAGACAGATCCAGGAAAGTATAATGTATACCTAAATTATGTTTTACCGACAGTTACCAAGGTTTACTAATGTGTGATCATGGGTAAGAGCAGATAAAAATAGGCAATATTTTTGGAAGAAGCTGGAAAAGTAAAGTCCTTGCATAGACAACACTTAATAGAAAGGCCATTATCAGTCTCTGCATAGGCATTTAACTATGTTCAGCACTTATGATCTGCTCCTGTTAAGTTCAGATAAAAAACCAGCTACCACCTTCACACAGAACAAGGTGCTGTGATGCACTGAAGTACTCAAGAACACGTTTTAGTGGATCACCTGAGGCACACCAAGCATAATATACATTCTTTCTTGTTCCCTTCTATCCCACCATGACTTTAGTGACTGGCTTTTGGGTTTGTACAGCAAAAAGAGGAGGACATATGTATTTTGATGTTTCCATGTAAAATTCCTTTGTAATTTATTGTAGATCTCCCCCAGCACACACTCCCTCACATGTATGTGAGCACACACACACACATATATATAGATTCAATCATTCTAGGAAGAATTTTAACTGCACTTTTTGGTCATTTAAAAAAACAACAACTTGAAAAAGACCATCTTCCATAAATATGCAAGTATTAAGGAAAACGTTTTGTGTAAGGCAACCTACATCTGTTCACTTAAAAATAATATCAAATTGAGAAAAAATGCCCTAAAATATTTCCCATTTTCAAAACAGAGACCAATTTTCTTGCGGGAGAGAAATATTAATTTCTTGGCTTTAATGTAAATCATGTCCTTAATATAGTACAGGTGTTTACTTCATAGGCTACATATACTGCTGCTTTTTAAAGTTGCAATGATCCCTAAATAATGGTATTTTTATTGTTGCTCACAGAATGCGATAACCTCAACTTTATGAAATTTCTAACCTAGCAGGTACTTTTGTTTCAGGTAGCACAGATTTCTTTCTTTACCTCTCCACAAACACTGTAGCATGAAAAAATATGAATTGGGATTGCTACATAGGAGTAATTATTCTTCAAATAGCAAATTAATTTAAAAAAACCCAGTGATGACCATCACAAAATTTATGCTGAAATTTCTGATAAAAATCTTTTTCTATGATTTGAGAAGATTTAGTAAAGTTTATCTTTCTTAGTTTTGGGGCTGGATATTGGTCCATAGCTCTAGCACAAAATTCTGGCTATGGCCAGAGAATCTTACGAAATGTTTTCTCTTGAAGAAGTAGTGATGTTACTAACTTGCACACTTATCAAAAAACCCTTAAAACTAAGAGACCAAATATACAGTTTGAGAACACTGAACATGCAATCAACTTGCATCATTAGCTCAGAGTGCTGTCACACAATCCCCATGTTCGAACAGAAACTTCGATCCCTAATTCAGTATATCAGGGCTTGCCGACATCATTCCTACATCAGCCCATTTCCGATGCTGAGACCCTTTTCCTCCTTTGCTGAGGAAACAAGGCCCCACACTCATGTCCACAGGGTGCTAGAAGGCAACACCATTGACTGGTTTGCTTCTCTGGAGGAGGAGACACTTTGCCATTTCAAGCAGAGGGCACACCAACAGGACAGACTGATACCTGGAGGGGGCAGAATCACACAGGCCCCATTTTCAGGAGTCCTACTTTCTACTTTACCAAGATATGTGAGCATCCTTTCCACATGGATAATTCCTTTCAACCAGCACTTGGAGTTGGATTTCAGTGACTATTTCTGCAATGCTGATGATCCCCCCCTACTCAAAGCTTTCTGTAGTCATTTTGTTCTCATTTTCAGCCATGGAGTTGTTGTCAGTTCTGGAACTCTTGAATTTATGCATCAATACTTTAGTAAGAGAGAGGGAAGAAACTGAAAATACTTCTTTTGAGAGCATCTGCTGACATTTGAGCTATATTGACAACTACTTTGCTGACATACTAATCTAGAAATGTATCATTTACAGTGAAAGACTTTAATGAAGTATAAAAATCTGTCATGCAATTAAAGAAATAATTGTTTATCATACTATTGACTTTGCTCTACTGAATTTCAAGTGTTTATGAATATAAGAAATATTAACCTTATGATATTTTTACACCACTCTTCACTTTTTTGTACAATGGAGCTGAAATGCTCTAATCTCACATTATGTGATAAAAGTTTAGGAGAAAATGATGTCCATCAACTGAGAAATAAGAATTGGTAGTATCATAACTTTAAGAAAATCCAATTTTTGATGTATTAATTTGCTAATTCAAGGACTATGAATACTTTCTGAACAATGGATAAATTGCTTTTTCAAAGACCCACATAAATTTCAATTTTCATCCTTTGTGGCAGGTAGAGGGACCTAGAAGATTCACCTTAACAAAAAAAAGATTGAGATATTTGGAATTCAGATTAATCTTGTACTTGTTTCTGCCTTGCAAATATCAAGTCCTACTTTCCTAGGAAATATGTTCTAGTGTACTTCTAGTATAAAATAGCTATTAGTTTGCTAGAAACAAGCTTAATGGGATAGGACCAAGTATCAAATCCTACAGCTGTCCAATATTTCCCTTTGTCATAATTAACCAAACAGATGAAGATTCCTTTGCGTTCATCTAATCCCTGAGCTACTTTATTATTTGACATTAATTGGAACAGTATCAAAAGAATGGACATTTAAAATTCAGTTTTCTTATACCATCTAATTGAGTACCCTTAGAACACAATATTTTTCGATTCCATTACTGGCTATCACTTGGAGAAATAGCTCCTAGCTCACACTGTTACTTTCATCAATACGCTTAGAGTTCAATTTATGAAGCAAAAGACCTGCAAGAATTTACATATATCCTTTTGCACTTAACCCTGCTGATAATAATAAAATTTCATTTTCCTTTACTGGACTTGCTGAGGTTATTGACACATTCATTTAAATGCTGACCCAAGTTTTTGCAGGCCTGTGGCTAAAATTGGTAAATTATTAAGTTATATTGTTGATTCAAACCTAGTTATCATAACACAAGAAATAAATACAGTTTTCAGTAGCAGGATAACTAAGAGTAATGTATCTATCAGTATACTCCAAATATTTCTAAATTAAATAATTCACTACATTTTTATTTAAAATTATTTTACCATCTTTAGCAATTCTTTCAATGACTAGTTCATCAAAAATCTTACGTTTTTTGTAATGATTGTCATAACAACATCACCAATGTGTATATTCAGAATAGTTACAGACCATCTATCTGTACCTTTGTTTCCCTTCACAGATATTTAGCACGGAAAAAGAGTCACTTGATTTTTAATTTTTTTTTTTTTTCTTAATTGAAGTAAACCAGTAAAGCCAAAACTCCTTTGGCCCCAGCAGGAACAGAGCCACCCCCCTTGCCCGGGCTCCCCAGACTGGTCCTTCAGCACCGGGATCACCCACTACCCCCAGGCTCCTGCGTCAGCTGGGAAGGCACCGCTCCCTTTACCAAGGGAAAAACGCTTACGTTTCCCTGCCGAAACTTATGCAGCTGAGATGGATCCTATCGGAAGTGGTACTATCTGTACTACACAAGGCAAAACCAAGACTGTATTTACATGTCAACCATCAGAGTTGTGAAAGAAGTCAGCGCTTCCAGTTTTGCAAGCTGCTGCTACCTGAAAGTTGTACTTGCATCTGTGGGAATGAAGAATGAACTATTAAGATAAGAAACTTATTCCAAGAGTAGTTTCAGTTACAAGCTGCCATAAAAATTAACCCTGAGGTGAATTCTATAAAATGAGCACACTGCTAGGACATTGTGAATTATACTTGCTTATATTAAACTATAGCTTACACAAATGTATAGAACTGAAACAAAGCCAATTATGTGTATTAAATCACTGTATATCTTTCTACACACAAATATCTAACACATATATTCGAGATGCACAAACCAAAGGACAAATTATGTGGACTGAGAAAATTAGTATATAGATATACACTCAGTATTTCTCAGTAACTACATAAAATACCTGCCAATAGCACATATCACCTGAAAAAGAAAGATAGTAAGACACAGGAAGCTAGAACAAATTTTGCCCATAAACTCACCTATATAATATCTGAAAGTATATCCTTTTAGGGAAAAAATCTTAACTGATTAGCCATTGCTAAAATTACAGTATTTCCATCATTCTCTTAGACTTACTGACGATTTATAAAAAAATACTTTAGGTGCTTATTTTCATGATCACTCATTTTCACTCCATCCATTTTTCCAATAATGCAAGCCATGAGTAAATAAATAGCCCCCTGTATTCCTCGCTGTATAGATGCTATCTTAGTATAAGTTCTTTCCACACAGTTGCAGTAACTTTAATCTTTCGATGGAGTACCTGGCTTTCACCAGCAAGAGCTAGTAAGCTTCCTTTCTCGCCTGCTGAATGCAGAATCACATACTAATTCGTAGACCTTGTGGCACCCTTTTGCAATGAGGTAGCTCATGAATACTAATAACCTCCTAAACATGTAATAGTTGTGGACCAAAGGGAAGATGAGCACTCCTTTATAATGAGGAACATTACGTTTCCAAAAATAAACTAAGTCTTGTTATTAGTATTATACAATTAATAAATCCAAACGCTAAATTACCTATCCACAGATTGCTCTGTCAGTCTTAAAACATATACCTATATTTATATATGATAAATAACTTTTGTTGCAAGATTAATTACTGTACACTTTATGGTATTTCATAAATTAATTGAAATAGGGTGCTTTAAAACCAAAGGACAAACACATATCCCATATTAAAATTCTCTCTAGCAAGTCAAGAGGCTTTTTTAGACCATAAAGAAGTTAATTGACTCAATGAAATAATAATTTTGTACAGGCTGTACCAACTGGAATTACACATTGATCTCACATGCACATCGATCGTATATTAAATCCATGAACTGGCTATTAGAAGCAGAAAAACACTGGCTTCTCCTGTAAAGTCACCATATTAGAATCCTATTGGTGAAGTAAGATAGTTGAAATTCAGTAACTTTTGCAAATTATACCTGTTCTTGACAATATTCCTATATTGTAAAAAAGTGCTACTCGGTGGCACAGATGCTGCCTCTGGAGCGATGAAGTCCCAGCCCCATTTGTGTTCAATGTGTAAACCCTCACTGAGGTAAGGGTTGGGGAAGATTTCATTACAGAAGTCTCCTCCGGGAGCTTGACTGGTTATCATCCTACTTTGGAAGATCAGGAAATTTCCGTGGTGGAATATAATATCGGAAGCTGTTTGTGAAAATGCCTTTCTCGGTAACACACTGACCAGTGAATTGCACAAGTTTCACAGCTCTGACAGACCTCTATTTTTTAAACTTGTAAAACTAGCATTTCTCCATGAAATGAAAGAAGAACAATTCAGAATCTAAGCCTGACTATTACAAAAGATGAGCAGATTTTAACTATTTTCCAAGAACATTTCAGCAAGTTAATTTATATTCTCTGAAACAAGCAGAGCAATTGTCTCTGCACGCAGGAGTCTGCGTGTCTGCCTGTGCACAGCCATGGCACTATCAGCCTGGAGCCAACTAATCACACGAATCATAAACCGAAACCAACACCAAAGCAGTTAAATTATGGCAGGGACGCTGCTCAGGGTTAAATATTGCTATTAATGCTGATGTGGGCAGGCTAATGGGAATCAAAGGGCAAACAGCTCAGCTGACCCAAACTTGACTGCAAGTAGCCATGTATATATTAAGTTCTAGTGTACCAAACATAGCAAGCAAGTACATGTTAAATCTGTACCAAGAAAATAGGTATTGCGGGGGGGTTGTATGACAAATACAAAAATGACGATTTTTTTACGCGCACCACCGAATGGCGGCAACTTTCTTCAGCAGCAAGAAAGCTGAATTCACCTGTTTTTCTTTCTTTGTATAACATTCAACAATAATATATTATTCTCCCTGCTACAACATGCTGTGTTGCTTTTTCCCCTCAAAAGCATGAGGTACTGAAGTACCTGCGATCTGACTGCTCTTCGTGTAAAAGGGCTACATCATGGATACGAAATAGGTTGCTCACTACTCCTTTACAAAAGTAAATAATGGCAACAAGCCAATACCCAGAAAATAGAGAGTGAAGGAGGAAAATCTGAAAGGCTAAATGGAACAGTGGAAGGACAGAACTAACAACGAAAATACAGAACACATTTCAAAAAAGAGAAAATGAGATGAAGGCAACGCAAGTGAGAGCTACTCTGAGGTCTGAGCCGTGGCTAAAACTATTTTCCTGTATTTCTTCATTCTAAAAATAACATACACTGCCTGTTCGAAATGTTAGTGTAATGTTCTTATACTAAAAGCTCGTGAATGATATTTCATCTTAATCAATTGCAATAATTAAATGAAAAACCAATTAAAATTATTTTTCAGTCATTTTCAAATCATTAAGAAAGGCTGCTGGCAATGTGACAGTTTCTTTGAAAGAGGAAGCATAATTAGATAATTAAAAATGCACAAGCAATGCTCCGTAGTACATTTTTCATGTACAGATGTTCTGAAGGGATTAAAGACTCCATCTCCCTCGCTCTCTGACAGACATATAAAGCACTTTATTATGACGGATTTGAAAAAATCATTATCTTTAGATAATGAATAATTAGAACATTAATTACGCTGGCTTCACCTTGGTTTTGTACATAAATGACCTCAGAACCAGAAGTTTCCATTTGTAATATACTGTCTGGGGGTAAAAAGGATACATTATATTTTTTTAAGAAACATTGCTTAACTGTTTTCATATATCTTTCCTCCATTATAATAATTTGGAGGCTATTGCTCTTTATTTTCCCCCGAAAAAGCAAAAATTGTGACTCAGGTTACACCAGCTTGCTTGCCCTTGCCCCAGGAGAGATCACCTAAGAAGCAACATTATTTAATCTGCCATACATGTTCAAAATGTTTCTCTCTTTAATGAAAATGAGAAGTGCACTAGTTCATGAAATAGTTTTGGTGTTCATTTTCGAGCTGCAGTGATTTGGATAATCAGAAACAAAGTAGGATTGCCAATTTACTTCAAGTATTGTGGATGTTTACTCTGTGGAGATTTTAGATGCAAAATGCCAGTCAGTTATAATGTTATTGGCTTGCCTGTTAGTTAAACATTAAAAATTTAAGTAGGAATTTTCTGGTAGAAAGTAGGAATTCAGGAATGCCTGGTTTCTGCCCAAGGCTGAATTTCTTCTTTTATTTATTCTAAGTTCCAGCTGAAATATCATGATGGCTTGTGCGGTCCTTTTAGAAGAATTAAAAAGGAAAAAAAATCCATATTGTACTGTCATATAATAAACAAATAAATAAATTCACTTTGCTTTGGGAAGTACTTATGGCTGGTGCCTGACTGAAAGATGTCAATGAGGTGATTCTTCTCTTCGGCACAAACTGTCTTCTGTTCCTTTGACTATCTGTAAATTTGGTAAAACAACATCTTTAAGTTCTCATTTTAAGTTCTCATCTCATTTTAAGAGAATTGAAGAGATCAACAGTTAAAATACCTGGAGACTTTCTATTACAAAGCGGTGTTGCACTCACTCACAGCTCCTCTTACTAAATAGATTGTACATTTCCTGCCTATTACTATTTCACCTCAAGGCTAGAGGCAGAAAGTGAGTATTTCCCACGAATTGCTTCTCTTGGCTACTCTGGGTCTGGGAAAGTTAGCTGGACTGTCCAGGATGCAGGGAGGCTGCATCTTCTCTGTTGGTCATCAGGCATGATCCAAGACAAAGTCATGTAACTGGAGTGCAAAAGAGAAGTAAGATGGACAATAATCCTTGGCAGGAAAGAGACTGGTTCATGGTGACATTGAAGTAGGAAGAGAATAACAAAACTTGGGGAATAAATTCTTTTCATAGCTCTTTCTGAAGGCAAAATGGTTCCTAAAAATTCCTGAGACTGAATGCAAGCCTTTCCAATATACCACCACAAGTATTTATTGTATTATGACCCTTCCGTCAGATGATCAGCTTATCTTTTTTAGCAACAAACCACTCACTATCCCCTCACTTCCGCAGAGAAAGCACAGTACTTTTTCATGTGCCATTGATATTAAGAAAAGTTTCTTTACTGAAAGAGTGGTCAAGCATTGGAACAGGATGCCCAGGGAGGTGGTGGAGTCACCATCCCTGGAGGTACTCAAAAAACATGTAGATGTGGCACTCCAGGACATGCTTTAGTAGGCATGGTGCTGTTGGGTTGATGGTTGGACTAGATGATCTCAGAGATCTTTTCCAACCTTAACAATTCTATGTTTCTATGATTGATCCTGTTTTGCATGGTGAACCCAGCCATCATATAAACTGTGCAAATTTTTAGTATGTAACTGGGTTAAACAAACCAGAATGTTAAAGAACCATGTATGTTTTTTGCTCCAAACTTTCCACAGGATGAGGGGATTGAATCCACAGCATCAAGCCAGAATAAACTCACATGCAGCAGCCAGATCACCAGTGAAGACATGTTTGAAGTGACTTGTCTATCATCACATAAAAGTTATGGGACAGAGACCTGAAGAGATTCATTTCCCAGAGCAGTAATTAACTAGCTGAGCCACAAGACCATCCTTTCTCTTCTTACGATTTCCCCCTTACTCTCCAAAGAAGTTCTATCTTCTGTAACAAAGAGAATTTGGGTTTTAAAGATGACTAACTCTTTATGTGTGCTGTCTTCATTTATCCCTGGAACAGGCCCGTATCATGCACTGATTGAGACAATTTCCATGGAGAGAAATGTGAGACTAATTAAATAAGTATGCCTACACACAAAAAGGCCAGGCTTACACAGGCAGGCTCGATTCTAGTATTTCCTATCTTTCAGCACTTAGCTTCACACTCTTCATGTACTTTTCATATAAATTTTGTGGAAGTTTTCTTTAGTAAGTATTCTTCATATTACATAAATTTCAATTTAGTGCTTTATGTCTTTAAAAACCTTCACATGTAGAGCAGCAGAACTGATTTTAGTAGTATTTTCTTCCAAATGAGCATACTAAATGTGGAAAGCCTACGCCAAAAACTGATTGAATCTAGTACCCACTGTTGATGGTCTTGATTTCACCAAATTTTATTCTTGCAGTAGGAGTTTGATTAGCAACTATGGAGTGGGTAGGTTTCGTTGACGATTTTAAAGTATAAGACGCAGTATTTTTCAAAGCATAGGATAATGCTTCCCCATATGCCATTCTCTGCATTATTAATATCTAGAGGCTCTTTGGATTGAACAAATGCTAACACCAGTCACATGGTAAAATGTTAATTTAAACATCCTATTTTTAAATAAAGACTTTGCAATGGAAAATTCCAGGATGAAAAGGAATCTTCTGAAAGCATAGCAGTCATATGGGTATGAATCCAATGAAAGCTTTTATTGTTTATTTTTAATAGTAAGACCCATGGAAAGTCTTCAGTCATCACCAGCACTGGCTACATTATGGATGCTCCCATTCTAGCTATGGGAGGGAAGATGTTCTCCATTGCAATATCAACTAATTAATCTAACGCAGTATTTAAACACAGAACTATAAACCACTGAAGCAACTGCACAATAAATGTTGCTTATTACGTTATATAAGAAAATTAGTGTCTACTTAGTGACCCTAAATGTCTTGTTTACAGCAGAAACCTTGACTACAAAGAAACAGTCATACACAGCCAAATTATCAGCAACATAATTATTGTCATAAATATAGGAGTTGTCTTCTGGTATTTGTAACAGTCTTTTTTTACACCAAAGTGGAATTCCATTACTGTTTTAGTCATGCTGTACAAAAGCTAAAGCAGTATAATATCTTAGTTCAAATACTGACTTTAATGGCTTGTATTTATAAATTACAAATAAATTATTGTTTGGGAAATCAAAGCAGATGGTCACTATTGCCATGTGCTCAATTAGCTTGTTAACACAAGTTCTGAAAGAGTCTAATTCCTGAAGCTAATGGGAATGGAAAAGTGCTTGACAATTCCATGCAAGTGCTCAACACAATGCAGAAGTCCAGCCAGCTAGAATAAAACACAGAAACAAGTGTTAAAATCTTGATTCAGCATAATGGTTGCCATGGGCTTGAACCTCTCTTTCCAGCAAAGCATGTGTGGTGCAGCACAGGCTATGTACTTCACTGAATCTGTGTACAAATCACTAATCACAGCCCTTCATTGGTTGTGGGGAGTGGTCATTCATCCTTCATTGAAACCATTTGCTTCTTCTTGCATGCGTAGTCTGTATCTCTCTATCCTTCCCATATATATATATATA
>VZTL01068244.1:27410-42423 GCA_013400535.1 Scopus umbretta | reverse complement strand
CACCAACTTTGTTGCTCTTCTCTTTTGTTTTGATACTAAGCTTATACTGTAAAGAGAACAGCAAACCTCAGTATTTATGCAACAGACAACTCCCAAACCACTTCATATAATAATAATAAAAATGTTCATCGAAGAAACATGTACCCTGTGTATCTGTTTACATGAAATACTGCAATGAGATTCCCTTCCTCTCATCGTTCTCTTCTCTAAGCTGATCAACCACAGCTTCCTCTACCTCCCCTCATACATAACATACTGCAGCCCCCTAAGCATCCTAGTGGCCCTTCACTGGACTCGCTCTTATTCTCATGGGCTCAAAACTAGATACAGAATTCAAGATGGTTCCCCAAAAGTGCTGAGAACAGGGGAATAATCTTTCCTCTAGAACTCCTGTCTATGAACTTACCAATGCAGCCCAATAAGTAGGTAGCCTTCACTGCTGCAAAAAAACACTACTGACTCACGTTCAGCTTGCTGTCCATCTGACCCCCCCTTCTTCATTGTGGATGGCTATCCACCTTGTCAGGCACTAGCTGTATGGTGCCATGGGTTTGTTCTGTCCCAGCAGCATTCCCCTCTAGATTGTCTTTCCAGAGACTTCTATGAGACTGCCAAGCCCATATTTCCTCACATCCCCATTCTTTCCTGGCATAACATTTGCAATTTTCCAGTCATTTGGCACCCTGAATGCCAAAACCTTTAAAAAATTATAGACTCTTGCAAGCTAAGGAAAAAAAAAAAATCTTCCCTTAGAAAGACAAAAAGTTTTACTAATACTAATGCTGGACTTAATGCATGAAGAATCACCTTCCAATGTCTGTTTTGCTCAACACATTAAAGTGAACAGTCCACATCTGTAGTTTAACGTGACTTTTTGACAAATTCTATGCACCTCACACAGAACACGTTAATTTACAGAGTTTCAAGCAGACAAACTAGCCTTGGAATTTAGGTTCTAGCTCTTCATCATTCCATCAGCTAATGGTGAACATGCAATTAGGTGCAACGGTTGTGCAGATTAATTAATATGTGCCAAGATGATGGTTTACTGTGCATGGAAATTTTGAGCATGAAGTAACTCAGATCAAAATCTGAAATCTTTTGTTCTGGATAGGAATACAAAAGCAGGACTGCAAGCTAGTAGGTTGAGTACTCTTCAGTGAATTAACTTATTTATTGATAACAGAACTTTTGTAACTAATTTTCAGTACATGAAGGATTTAATCCTTCTGCGTGTTCTTCTGGATTTTTTTTTTTTCTTCTTACAGCAAGACCCTCTAAAGTAGGCTTTTCATTTGTAGAGATGAAAATTTCCAAGACTGGGATTAAAGAAACAGATCAAAACCAAAAGTGGGGGAAAGGAGGAATGTGAAGGTCACATTAAAAAAAAAAAAAACCTTCAGCTTTTGTTTTGAATATTTTCAAGTCTTCTAGTTCTCCTGTCTTTCTTTCCTCTTAACCACAGACTCTTTCCCATCAAATATATTTATATTTTGAAATTCCACTAAAAGGAAAAGTGATAAGAATTTTTACAGCAAAAATACATATTTCCTTTAAGAAAAAAATGAAACAAAACAAACAACTTTTAGCACTAGTTCTGAATTACTAGTTACATAAAGCTGGAAGAAATCTCTGGTGCTGCTTCAAGAAAATTGGTGTTAGAGTAGTCTGAAATGGTAAGGGTTGAAGAAGAATGGTTGAATAAACCTTTTACATTCTTTTTATTAAGTGCTTTGTATGAATGACTGCAAAACTGAAAAATATGATGATTTAATTGTACTTCTATACAGCTGAAATACAAGACAATACTTTCACCCTGGAAAAACAGAGTTGAAGTGTGTGAGTGTACATATACTCAGAGGTACACACATACACATACATAATTATTGATTACAAAAATTCTCAAGTGACTACTTGAGGCTATTCAAATGCTAACTTTGTTTTTTGAGTCTTAAGTCATTAAAATACGCATTAATTCAATTGCTAGGGATGCAGCATGTATACGTGTCCAAAATGGTGCTCATACATTATATCAACAAACAGAAAGATAGGATGTGGGCTGTATTTTTAGTATAATGAACATGATAAAAGGTTAGGTATTTTGTTATATTTCTTCCGAAATATGCAATTTGTTACAAGTTATATTGTCTGTGAAAAGAATCCCTACTGCAACTCTAATGTGTTTTTTTAGTATCAGAAACATAAAAGCACATCAGAACACATCATGTGCAAACCATGGCATTAAACAGATTAGAAAACTAAATGTCATACTGTAACACGACCGGGTTTTTGTCAGTTAATTTACAAGAAAGGCAGAAGAGCTCTGCAGGAAGCACTTTCTCCAAATATGCACCCTGCAGCTAAAATACCTCATATACCTTATTGTTCTTACAGGGGGGAAAAAAAAGGAAGAAAAAACCCCTTGACTAAAGTGATAAATTTAAAGCTTATGTGGATTTTTAAGATGACTAAATGAATTCTATGTGAGACTGTGTATTGCAAACAAATTTAAAAAATAACAGCAGTCAGCTATAAAATACTTTTGTAATCTACATTTCGACTATTTGCACTGCAGTTGTACTGAAATATTTGTAATTTTATGAATGCTCCAATTATGAGTAAACTTTTTATTGAATTCCTATTTAATTGTATTTTCTTCTCTACCCCTCTGTGACATTGCATTTCTGTTAGTATCCTTGAGAAAGTAGGCTCCTGTACAGCCCGCTGTAGCCACAAAGATGCTGTTTTACTTACTAAGCAACATGTTGGAATTTCAAATGTTTTGCTACCAGATCTGGAGGAGTTAAACAGGGCTCTGTACACTCTTGAGGAGACTTAAGTAAAAGGCCACCAGTCTTCTTAATTAAGGCTTTTCATATAAGCACTGCCTGAAATCACCTTAGCTGCCTTTTCAAGCTCTCATCTGATTCTAATTAAGCTCCTTGGAACATTAACCTGGCTTTTTCCTCGTGATTCATCTCATTAGAAGAAAAAGGTAGATGACTAGCTTTTATATGCTACTTTATATAGTGGTCTTCTACTGGAGTTGGTGAAATCCTTGGACAGTAACTTTAATAGAAGCAGGATTATTTCCTTGGAAATTAATTGATCAACATGTCTAAGCAATTTCCTAATGAAAAAGAATACTCCCCTACAGAAATTCATTATATAATAACACTGCCCCTTCCATCTTACCTTTGGACAAAGTAACAGTGAAGACAATTGAGATCATTCTTTCAATAGGCTAATGTCCTGGTTGAGCAGTTATCAAAAAGTATACTGTAGTTCTAACTTAGGTACTTAAGACTTCCTGCAGAAGACCTATGTTCCCAACACAAAATCAAGTATTTGGACCATACAGTAGTCTGACCTGGAATACATGCTGCCCTGGTAGGCTAATATACAGCATACATTTGCCTTTTGAGAAAGAGTGTGGAAAAGCCTTCTCAAAGCGTAAAGGAATGGGAGCATCAGACTGTATTGTATGAGATGAGATATGCTCATTTTTTCCTACTTCCTTGCATGACTATGCTAACACTGGGAACAAGTTAAATCCTATATGTATATGTATGTGTTGTTGTTTTCTTTGAATTTGTTCCACTAAAATTTTACTTCCTTTAGATACTTCTTGAACAATAACCATTTAGCCAGCAAAATGATAAAACATAAATACTTCCAGCTTTTGCAAAAGAAGAAACTGTAGTCAATCTGAAGAAAAAAAAGAAAAATTTTGGACCTTGTCAAAATACAATAGTTTTCAGAGCTGAGTGAACACTACTCTTTAGTTTGATGGCTGAACAAAAGAAATAAAATATAAATGAGCTGGGCCAAGATGAAATAAATCTTGCTTTTTCCATCAGTAAACTTGTTTCAGGTCTAAATGAACATGGTATTGGACTCAAAAAGGTCCGCTTCGTTTTTGTACATGAAAAAAACTTTTTCAGTAAAAAGGATGTTGTAGTACTTTTATTTCCCCATCAGCTGTGCAGAATATTTACTTTAACACAGGACATGTGAATATACACCCCTCATATGAAAATTCTTTTTTTAATCAGGGAAAGAGTAGATTGGAAGCAAAAATTCTTCACCTTGTTCCCAATTCTAAGGAAGTTGTCCTAACTACCAGGTGATGAAGTCATTCTCTCACGTTGACAAGGGAAATCAGCAGAACAGACTAGGAACATTCTTCCCAAAGTTATGTTATAGCATAATTAGCAGATGGTGAGGCATTCTGCACAGGAAAAAGGTAAGTTCAAAAGACACAAGTCAATTTCATCCATCCATTTGTAAGTTGGTAGATAAACACAAATCTACCAAGCCTTTTGGTGTGACACTTACTTTTTTAAAAAAATTTGAGTAGTCTCAGATGCCCTAAAATTCTGTTTATTGAGGATTAAATGGTTTCCCCTCCAGCCTTTGACTGGTTTACTTGCAAGTGAAAAAAATGTTCTTTTTTTCCATGGAAAAAGATTTAATGGATAGATCAGCATTCTCACACTAATGTATTAATGCCAAGGGTAGCTGTGATATAGCTGTTGGAACTTTTATAAAGTTATCAATGAACATAAACATCTTGGTTTATACCAGGTATTTAGCAACCTGCCAGGATCTCCTGACTACAAGGAAACCAGCAATCTTTTTTACATTTTAAGTTCTTTGTCTTATTACTTCAGAAAGTGTTATAATGCAGAGATATGTCCCCAAGAAGAAATGGAGAATACCTACTCTTGAAGCAGGTAATTTTACCGCCTCTCAAAACAAAAGAAGATTCCCTTTGGGACCAAGGAGTAGTGCAGAACTGATAGTAGTGAAGATGATTATTTGTTCAACGTACAGTATGAGGAACAAATTCCAAACACTTTCTCAAATATATATTAGCATTGTTGGACATTAAATATCTACCTGTTTTGTGTTTCTTCTGTGGCAGGATATGCTCCAACCACCATTTCTCTTTCTTTGTTGTCTTGGGTCTCCTTTTTACTTTGTTCTTTTTCAATTGAACATGTTTCTTGAGTGTAAAGTACTGAATAAGTGTAGAACAGATTAGAACATAAGTGAAATTATTTCTACTTTTTCTTATTATTAAATATTCTGTCCTAAGGAGAAAGTATGATAAAAATTCTTGCATTAAAAAGCTACTTACGAGCTGCTACTGCTATTTAAAACTTTTTGTTCTAATTCTGAGACAAACATAAAAAATGATGGTAGCTCTCGCAAAAAAGTCATTCTTGTTTTATCTTGAGAATTATGAATTCTACTGAACAGTGTAATACAGTACCTAATAGCTGCTATACCTGAACATGAATAATCACAAGTTGACATACACATGTGTTTATAGTTGCAATCATTACTATGCAGCCTTGAATATGGAGTAACAGTGTAAATAGCCATAGGTCAGATTTTTCTGTATGAACCCTTCCTGAGTTGAAGATCAGATGGGATCAGATGTGACATCAACCAAAACAAAATTCAAGTAACAGTTGCTTGTATTGTGGTTGAGCCCCTGTCAGCAACCAACCACTGCACAACCACTCGCTCACCACCACCCTCGATAGGATAGGGGAGAGAATCAGAAGGGCAAAAGTAAGAAAACTTGTGGGCTGAGATAAGTTTAATAACTGGGGGAAAAAAATAATAACAATGACAATAATAATGATAATTGTAATGAAAAGGAGAACAATGAGAGACAGAGAGAGACAAAACCCAGGGAGGAAAAAAAAGCAAGTGGTGCAACCACTCACCACCCACTGACCGATGCCCAGCCCGTCCCTGAGCAGCGATCGCTGCCCCCTGGCCAACTCCCCCCAGTTTCTGTACTGCTCGTGACGCTGTATGGTATGGAATAGCCCTGTGGGCAGGTTGGGTCAGCTGTCCTGGCCGTGCCCCCTCCCGGCTCCTTGTGCCCGTGGCAGAGCATGGGAAGCTGAACAGTCCTTGACTTAGTGTCAGCACTGCTCAGCAACAACTAAACCATCAGCGTGTTATCAGCATTATTCTCATCCTAAATCCAAACCACAGCACTGTGCCAGCTACTAGGTAGAAAATTAACTGTATCCCAGCTGAAAACAGGACATCTCAAAAACCAAGCTTTAAACAGAGTGAGAGAATAGTTCTTTAGTTCTATGAAAGCCAAAACCCTTTTCTAATTTAGTTTGGTGGAAAAACAGACTGACTCGTTCAGTCACACAGTATAAACAAACTGGTAACATAGTAACTGGTATGTAACCAGAATTCAGGTAACAAAGTAACAGGAAAAACATTAACGCTCAAAAGTTTAATTCAGGGTCATAAATATATATGAAAAACCCAGAGGTTTGTAAAATATTTGGTGCTTGTGCATAGGGGAATTTTTAGGAACAGGCAGGTATCTAGCTGCTGAGTATTTTGTTCTTCATGAACAGGACTTCTGCGTGTCATGTTGGTGAAATGGGATTTTGAACTTTTTGGGAAAACAACCAGCCTGGATATTGCATTAAATGTCAGCAAAATAGTAAAGTGGGAAAACCGGACCACAGATAAAAGTGTCACATAATTTTAACTTTAATCTTTATCTTTTCTCAACAGGGTAAGATTAATTAGCAAAAAAACCCGAAGAGTTATTGCAAGTACTGACATTTTGCAAACACTAGCTTGACTGAACATTATGATTGTGACTGAAAATCGTGTTCAAGTGCTGCTCTAATGCCAGAAGCAACAGAATAAAGCACTGCACTTTTGTAGGATAACAGTAGTGGGTGTGTTTATGACTGGTAGAAACATCTAAGACACAGTGAAGCTAGCTGCAGTCCATTTGCTCACATACCCTTAAAAGTAATAGGCAGGGACATAGAGTACAGTATCTTTTAGGGTATTGGCATATAGACCATTCTTGTATTTTGAACTTCTTCACTAGCTCCTTATGCTGTTACTGTAACTCTTGTTTTATTAAACTTCATTGTGGGTATGAATGCTGAGAGTGAATATTTATAAGCTACCTACCACGTACATGCTGTGAGCAGCTTACAGTTCTCACTCTATGTTCTTGTGTGAATAGCTCTCACTTAAGTACATAGCAGTTTAGCTATCCAATCTAGCTGTACAACAATTACCACCCTCAGCTGTAGTAATTGTCACATTCTATGGGCATTGTCTTCCCCCAGATTTAAACACAACCTAGCAAACTTCTGTAATTTTTCTGCAAATCTCAGCTTGAAAGAGATACCTGCATCAATACCTGAACCCCTTGCTTATCTAAGGATGAAAATCATAGCAATATCAAAGTAATTTCAAAAAGTAGTTCTGGTTATCAATGCCTTACTGTATCTGAAATATTCTAATGAACTTTAAAGTATTTCAAATTATTCCCACATTTTTATGGGGATGTCTCAACTGGTAAGAGGTATTTCCTCACTTTGCAGTTTCAGAAAGGGCAACAGCAAAGTAATTCAGAGATGCCCGATGAGCAAGTGAAGATTTAGTTAACAACAGAACACAAAACAGAACTTCCAACTGATTACATGAGACCTCTTCACTTAGATAAGGTTCTCAATGTTGAACTAATCTGAAAAAAAAAAAACCCTAAACCCAACCTAGCTCATTTGCTATGCAGGCCTACTTGGAGCCCACATTAAAGCTTGCTCCTTCAGGTTTCTTGGTTGTAATTTCAGGAACATATATGCATAAACACTTGTAAAATGAAACTGTTATTTCACATCCTTTTAATACAACAGTTTTAGAGGGGAAAGTTCTAAAATAAAGAGAAAGTGTTTGGATCTCCGAGTTGAGAGTGGGCAAAGAAAAAAGTGTTTTTACAACTCATTAAGCATGTCAATCCAACTAGAGGCAATGTTGCAAAAGAATAAATATTTAAGCTCTTCCCCCAGCCAAAGTGAGTTTTCAGTTTTTCCCCACTTTATATCTTGTTATAACTGACAGCCAAAAAATGCAAAGCAAGGATTTTATGTGCCACACTTAGTGCATTTCATAAAACGCTTGTGTATAATTCCTCCATTATTTCCAAATAAACCTCCCCCGAGACACTATGAGGTAGACTTTTAACTTAAAACATGATCTTGTGTAATTCATGGGATTCACTATTTCCTTTATGTTCATAAATAGGGAACTCAGAATTTTAGAGATAGAACCTGCAATTCCAAACACAGTTAAAAAAGTAGTAGATATTTTGTATTTTCTACAGCTAGTTTATACCAGTAGATAATATACCTATAAAAAAACATTCATACATATTTATGCATCTTTTATGTTGTATATATTTATTAAAATGCATTATGTATGTGTATATATATATGAATATAGATGTAAATAAGAGTCTTAGGGCATCAGTCTGGCAACAAAAATACAACGATCCCTTGCTAGAAGCAGCTGCTTATTCATTTGTTCTATGAAAACTATGGCTATCTCTGCAGACCATAGTACTTACTGTACTTCTGGGATCGAGGATTTTCTTACAGAAATAAATATGGAGTGATATGTGTAATTGTTGAGACATTTTCAAGGCAAGATTTGATGTTCCTCTCTCAGGGATGGCTTACAGCTGATGTAGTCTTCTCTGCCACAGTGCAGTATGGGAAAGCAATCTCTTCCAATTAGGACCAGGCAGGATGCCAGCAGGGAAAGGGAAAATGCTATGAAGATTTTGCTGGTCTGAAAAGTCTTACCACTGTTCACCATGTTGAGCACTTTTTTTAAGTCTGCTCTGTATTTTAAAAGCTACAAGCATGAAACATGGAGAAGCAGAGGAATTCTCAAAGTGCCTGAATGAAATCAGAGATTCACTTCCTCACAAATCGATGGTTGCAAACTGCAGGATTTACTCTCTATTATTTCCTACCCCAAATGACTCTGATTTGTAACGCCTCATTTCTTAGTATACATTTATATAATCTGTACATTATCTAAAACAGGGTTCAGCTGACAATTTAATTAAAGCAAATGTGCAGAAGTGAGGGAGAAATCTGATTAACTCACTAAGGTTCCAGTCTGAGTGATTATCAGCCAACAACATAAAATTGCCATATTGCAGCTAGTACTTCGGAATCTCTAATTTAAGAGAATTCCTGCAGCCATATCTGAAACTTTACAGCATTTGCTTCTGATTTAAAATATCCATTACTTAATGCTTGTAAAAAATGATTGGAAGAGCATTGTGTAAATACTAAGCACTGCTATTATTTGAATATAAGTATTTTTTTTAAGAATGCTAATGATTATTATAATGAAAACTAAGAGGAATATCAGCATAATATCTTTTCTTCTAGGAAGCAGGTCTTGTATCTACTAAATGAAAGTACTTTGGGCAATACTGGTTGGAATAAGTTCATGATGAATACATTGGTAGAGATTTTTTTTTAAATTTTTGTCATATGGAAATCAATGGATTGTTCTACTGGCTTCAATATTAATCAAATCATCCTTCATGTGGAAGGAATTTCCAAATCTCTCTCTCTAGCACAAGTAAAAAGTAGGTAAAAATCAATGCAAGTAATCTGATCCTGATCACTTATGCCTGTCTCATATTCCCACTCTCTTTCTTTCATTCATCTCTATCACAGGAAGATTCATTGTTGTTTTCAAACAGATGTCAGCATCACTAAACAATCTTCATTTCCATAACTTACAATGCACCTGTGTAATATTCTGAAGATAAACAAAAGTGTTGAACTAATATAATCTATTTTGTAGCAATAATAGCTACTTTCTTCTTGGCAGTTTTACAAACAGCTGACATGACTAATTTGGGGTTTTGTTTTGTTTTTTTTTTGTTTGTTTGTTTTTTTATTAACAAGTCCTTCACTTGTTAAGCTTTCATCTGTCTTCTCTTTCCCTCGACTTTGTCCTTTGCACTCAGCTTGGTCTCTTGCGTGAATCATTCTTCACCTGCAGTCGTCTTAATCAGTGCATCTTTAAAGCTACTGCAAGTCATTCAAAACCCCAAAGGAACATATGTCTCAAGTCTTCCTTTAAGAAGCAATCTAAGCCTGCAGTGCTGCTGTATATGTAACGTACTGTCCTACTTTGGTAACCACAGCTCCCTGGTGTTTCTTTACATCCTCAGTTCCAAGCCTGTGGTGCAAAGAGTTGATCTAACCTGTGCAACTGTTTGTAAGACAGTAATTTTTCTCATGATGCTACATAGCCTTCTATGATAAAAGAAACATGAAGTGTTCAGTAATGTCTAGGGTTGGAGCCTGAAATTTCTGTGGTTTCACCCTGCTCCAAAGCAAAGCCTAAAAAAGTAGGTGGGAGAAAAGGGAAGAGAGATGCCTGAGGGGCTGCAGAAGCTATAAATCATTTTCTCAAGAACCTGTTTCTTTATTTTGCCATTGCATTCAACTCAGCTTCCTTGCAATCTGAATTATGCCAGATTCAGAAACTACTGCTAGATGAATTGAATTACCACATTCTAGGTAGACATTTTGAAAAACTTTACAACACTTTCACAAGCTTAGCGAAGCCTTAAAATCCACGTTAGCAGTCGTAGACACTTCTCCATTCAGACTTGATCATTGACCTAGGCTTTTAATTCCATAAAAATGTACACACATTAAAATGAGATAAATTAATGGTATCAAAAGAATGGAAGGAAGCCAGAAAGGTTGATACAAATGCAGCTATTCATTCTTTTCTTTTCCATTATTTTCCAATTTGTTTTTCCTCCTATCTTTTACATCTTACTTTAGTTTGGTTTTCTGTTTCCATGTTTAGGTTCATTTTGCATTTCTTTAGTTATCAGTTATCAAATTCAAATCATCCTCTTTCACCATGCTATCTACTGAACCTTTAAGTTTCCCATAATTTCTGTGATATTGCATGAGTTTCTGAAGGCTAAAAGTTCTTCCAGGTAACACTGGGGGAAAAAAGCAAGGATTTTGCCCAAATCTTGATTTTATTTCCTGAAAATTACCAAGTTTATACATATACATATACATATATATTTACACACATTAGACAAAATTTTAAAACAATTGAATCAAAAATAATTCAGGTTCATGGCATCCGATATAGTGCTTGCTTATTAGTAGTTCTGCTGTTTCCAGCTGCTCGCAATTTTGCTCATAAAGTTGGATAAAATTTCTTTTTTTCCACTCACCTCTGGGGTCTGGATAAAATGGGAAATAGAAGTGTTGTAGTAGACTAAAGGCAGCTGCTGCTTTCTGTCACGTCTGAATCCAGAAGGCAGTCAACAATGAAGTTTCAGCTCACAAGCCACAAGAAATTTCATGCAGTCTCTACTGATGCAACTCCAGGGCTAGCTGCCAGAGAGAGGGAGTTTTATCATACATATATTACTTCTCTTTGAATCCAAAATCATCCCTTCTAGAAGTTGCTCATGATCTTCTGAGTGCTTTTGCTGTTGCTCAAAGGAATAGTTACTCAGTCTGTCTAGATTGCTATATTATTTCTACTGTCATTTCGAGCTGATCGACCTCACTTATTTTTCCCAGATCTTCCCCATAAAAGTACATTTTAAAGTATTATTTTCAGTTAGTTGAGAATAATAGCTGATAATTTCAGGAAAAGAAAGGGTATCGGAAACACAGAACACAGTCATTTTAGTGGGAAAATGGAATGACTACAAATGTAGCACTAAAAACTTCTCTGAAGAATTAAGGACACAAAATGTTGCCTTGTTGGTGCAGTGTTAGTCTTATACCTGTTGCTGATCTGATCTGAGTGGTAAGCAGGATCAGAGAAAGCAATACTTGTTTAAAAAAATAAAGAAAGTAACTTAAGAAGAATAATAAAAGCCAGCAGCGATACATCTTTAATACGTAACAAGTGAAAAGTTCCCACCGTTCACTTCAAAGGTAGCTCTTACACCTCCTTTTCCTGTTTTCCCCTTCAGATACCAGAGCACAGAGTCTGATCCAAAATGATATCTATTTAGAGCTCTAAAATGGTGTGTTTCTGAAACAGTCTGGATAAACAGTTTTACAAGCTGTATGTTCTTCTGTGAACTCTTCACTTTGAAAACTTTTGATTACATAAATGATACAATTTCTGTACATTATTACAGTGAATATCCAATGATAAACAACAGTGAAAAGAACTACTTTCTTTCTTAATAGGTATTCTGAAAATCTGAGAGCAAACATTGAAACAGACACTTTAAAATACATGCAGGAGCTAAGAAGTATCCATGAAAAACTGAACTGGAAATACCACTGTGTTATTAAAACAGGCAATTGGGTAACTATTTCATTTTGTGATTATTTGATGATGCATATTAAAGCAAAGTAATTTCTTATTTTGAATACATTTTCTTTTCTGAGAAAATAATGGGGTAATTGCTAAATACTATTTTATAATTTAAAACTTATTTTAAGTTTCAGCATCAGGCCCAATGTGTTAGAAATTGCAAGAACATCCTCTGCCTTTACCTGCTTACAGTCAGAAGTGGACTATACAAAGTAGGAGAGATGAAACATTATTAAACTTTGAAAGGATGGAAGGAAAAATCCCTAAACTGAATTTTCTGGAAACCCGCTGAGATAAAATTTTGAATGCATTCATTTTGAAAATTTTTCTTTCTGCTTTCAAATGAAAATTATTTTTCAAGCATCACCATTACTTCAAATACAAATTTCAAGTTTCCATAACCAAATCCCTGTCAGATATATCAACAATACATAACCGTGTACAAAGCAGCACAGATTTACTCTGCTAAATTAAAAAAACAAAAACAAAAACAAAAACAACACTGCTAATAAAGTTGAGTGGTACATTTTCTTTAAAGTAGAAGGACAGAGGAAATAGAAAAAACAATTTGATATCTGGTGGCTTCATGCTGCCTCCAGGTATATGGAGCTGTATGGAAAAGAATTAACTAAAAGCCTAATGAAAAGTGAAAAAGATGAATATGTCAGATATAGCACATTACTTATAAGGAGAAAGAACACAGAATAAATCTGCAAGTTTGAAAAATGATAACAGCATGGGTAGCAATGAAATGTAGATTGCACTACAGGATAAGATTAAACAGGAAATTTTTTAACTACAATACATGAAAAATAAGAGGTCAGGGAAGAAGATGGAAAGGTTTTTAAGTTGTGCTGAGGCAATCTTTCTGACAAAGGTAATCTTTTTGTAAAAGGAACACCTCAAATAAGAAAAAACAGAGAGAAATCAATATAACTGTTACAGAGATCAAACATGAGAGGACAAATATAGCCACCTGAATTAAGGATAATCTTATTTTAATGTGAAAAGAAATACAGCATCTTTGGTACTATTTTTTATAGAAATCAACATTCCACAGCATCCTCTGATTAATATACTTTCTGCACCATGGTAACTAATGACCTGAATTTGTCCAATGAGAACCACGGATGTTCATAACTTTTTTAGATAAACTCAAGTAATAGCTTGAGTATGACAAGAATCATAGTACTTGCCTGGAGGAGGCAGAGCAGGAGAAGAATGCTAAAGGTGAAATTAATGGAGATCTTATTAATCTCTCCAGTAAACATTGCAGGGAAAAAAAATGTCATCTGGAAATGCCTCTTACTGAGGGAGAATCTAAGTATTTCAGGCACAGCACAACTTACCTTATACTGTAGCTTTTCCCTTTACTTATCAGGAGCAGAGACAGCAAAAGAGAACACTAAAAGTGGGCAGAAATTAGAGTAATCCTGAGGCTGTTCTAAATTAGCCTGGAGGCCTTGGAGAAGGTAACCTGAGTTCTGTGTCACCTTAAGTTGTAAATAGTAAATACTAAAAATAATACTGGAATAAAAACAGTACCTGTCACCAGAAAAATACTGCCTGCATTAAGTTCATCTAACCTTACTTTTATAATACGAAGATTAATGAATACTGAACAGAAGCAGTAAATTTAAAGGAGAAAAAATATCTCTTAAATAGTATCAGCTGAACACTAAAAAAAACCCCAAGCTATGGTGGTGGTTAAATCCATTCTTTTAAAATGTATTTTTTTGTTGCTCATCATGGCTCAGGGAAGAGTCAGTCTTCTTCCCCCAGCTATGTGTAACTGCTAGATATCAAGGAGATGCTCTTTAGTCACAGTTTTTGATGATATGTATGTCACATTGATAAGGAATATGAATCAAATGCATGTTATAAATATTCAAGGCAAGTTCCAATCCTAAATATCTCTGAGAATGTAGTCTTTAAAGCCTATTTATTATTAAACAAATGTGTTTCTTCCCCATTTTGGTCTTTGAATTCTACTAACAAGGAACCAAGCCCTGAGAAAAATTCTTCTCAAGAACTCTAAATAAACCACACATAATTTCATCTTTATGTATGCATGTACACATATAAAACCACAGTTGTGCATACCTCATTAGTATTCTCTAAGTAAGCCACTGAATGTGAACATTATTCTTTCAGTTTAAATGCAAACTGTCTTTTAAAAATCACTTACTAAAGCTAAAGTAGAACACAAAAAGATTGAATTAATGGGATGCGACACTGAAAAGCAGATCCTGACTGTATGGGTTATCCCTTTTTCTGCAGTAAAACCATGAAAAGGTTCACTGGACGGTGAGAAGTATACAAGTAAATACAATGTTACTCCACCTACTCTGATGAGCTTTCACATTCATTGGCTCATTTCCATATCATCTTATCATCAGAGCCCAAAGTAAAAAAGTTAGAAGGGATGTTCAGAGGCCAATGAATGTAAGGAAACCTTGATGATTACAACAGAAGTCATCGTAATTTTGAAAGGAAAGCTGCCTTTGTCTGACAATTGTCATAGTAATGTTATATTACTGATTTCTGAAGCAGGAAAAACACAGAAGAAAGTTGTCATGATCAGAATAGTCAATGATCATACAATTTTTACATCAAGATTTTGATAGAGAAGGAGGAAAAAGATCCCTTCACACAGAAGACAAAGATTAAAAAATGGTAAAATACAAATATATAACATATTAAAAACAGTAACTTGTTTAATCACTAGTATATTTAGTACATTCAACACTTGGGTCTGACACACCCTAGGTATAGATGCACTTAATCTGCAGTTATGCACATTTTGTCACGTTCA